>APFE031055594.1:45157-74725 GCA_000404065.3 Pinus taeda | reverse complement strand
AATGGGAAATTTATCTTTAATAGTGAGCTTGTTGAGCTCCCTATAATCCGGACACATGCACCATGATCCATCCTTCTTTTGCACCAATACTAATGGAGCATATAAAGAACTTTTACGAGGTGTAATTATACCGGTCTCTAGCATTTCTGCAACCATATGTTCAAATTTACTCTTTTGGGCATAGGGATATTTGTAAGGCTTGAAGTTTGGAGGAACACTTCCTAGAATCAAATGAATAGCATGGTCATGATCACTAATAGGTAGGAGGCCTTTGGGAGTCTCAAAAACCTTGGAATGATTTTCCAAGACATTTTGGAGATCTAGAGAAATAGATGATTTAGATGTTTTAACCTCTAGTGAGCATAATTGTACGATTTCACCCCATTTTTATTTCTTTAGAAGCTTTTTCGTGCCATTAGAGTTGATTATATTTCCTGGTTTCCTTGCAATACCCCTTAATTCAACTTCCTTTCCTTCCCAAAAAATAATTCAACAAAAGTTCTTGAAAATTAAAATATACCTTACCCAAATATTGTAACTGTTGGACTCCTAATACAACATCAACACCACCCATTGGAATGGAAATCATTGGACTATTCAATACATATTCCCCCATGGTTAGCTTTATATTCTAGCACTTTCCAAAGCAATTTATAGTTCCTCCATTTGCAACCATCACTTGACACTTTGGTGTTGGATATAGGAAGCAATTCAATTCCTTGGTTATCTTACAATGAATAAAATTATGGGTACTACCCAAATCAATCAACACTATTACCTTTTTCTTCTTGATATGTCCTTCTATCTTGCGAGTTTGAGGAGTGGTAATTCCTTCCAATGCATTACAAGATATGGTCGGATTCATTTCTTCTTTCTCTAGGGTTGGTTCCTGGTGCATATCCTCTTCTTTTGAAGTTTATTGTTCATTTTCTTCCTCCCCTCCACAATCTATGTAAAATAATTTCTTCACAGCACACTTATGACCTTTAGTGTAATTTCTATCACAACTATAACAAATTCCTTTTTCTCTTTTTTCTTCCAATTGTTGTGGTTTCAACCTTGTAGGTTGTGGAAGGCTAGGAGAAGCAACACTTCCATATTTATAGTTGTGGGTGGTAGGCTTCCTTGTTGTCATAATTTTTCTTTCAATTTTTCTTGCCAACCAAAATGCGTTCTCCAATGAATCAGGTTCCCAAAGGTGAACCTCATGTTGGATGTTATCCTTTAAAGTTCCCATGAAGACATCAATCCTATGCTCCTTGTTATCACTCAGGTTGTTCCCTGCTTCCTATAGGGAATACGGCCGAGGTAACCACTAACCAGTCTTTTAGTTACAGGTCCTAGCCTACCTGCAACCAGAGAGGGCTCTCTCTTTATAATTTAACATTGTTGTGGATGATTTTAGGCTAGTTATGGTGCATTGATTCTGTTTAAATTTGGTTGGTTGGTGAATTCAAATAGAGCTGGTGTACAGAGTACAGAGCAGTCTTAACCATTGGGCAATGGAGTTCATGAATGTGTACTGCTGAAATATTTCTTTGAGAGAAGAGTATTGTTGCAAAGCCAGATAGGCATCTGTGGAACAATTATTCAAGTTTGGGTGATGGAGGCATGGAATTAGTGAGTGAAAGGCAATTAAGAATCTTTCACTATGCTAATAGGGGGAGAAAGTGGGAGTATTGTTTAAGAGTAGTTAAGAATTCCTAAACAGTATTCTTAGTGAGAGAATTAGTTTAAATATGAGAAATTAAGAATTCATATCCATGGCTAATTCTGAAGAAAACATATTAGAAACAGAGATTGAGCAGAGGGTGTATTTAAACAAGTCCTAAGCTATTCTTTTTCCCTGTTGCTATGATCATGAAACATATGTGAATTTTTGCATACACAGAAAGACAAAACATAGTTCAGAGTAACTTATTGTTCCATTAAACGACACAGGAATTCTGCAGCATAACACAATCCTTCATTTCCACCTTCAGACAATACAGGAACCAGGAACTTCACCAACAATTTATATTAGCAAAAAGGTCTGAGACATACAATGCAGATCTTCAGAGAGAGATTCACAACAACCAACCCCCAATACATTCTATGGGAGGACATATATACAAAAATAGGAGATAAAATATCTAGATGATGAGTCATTGTGCAATAAATTACATCACCAACTCTCTTACAGAAATAAATGAAAGAAATAATTGCATCATAATATTGGTATGGTAGCTGTCTTTCTATTAGACAAATTTTGACTTTTTGGATCAACTAAATTGGCTGTAGCTGCGTCTTTAATCTGCGTTTGCTGAGCACGTTGTCTTAGTGCTTTGCTGAGTCATTGTCTTGATGCTTTCTGTAGTACCTGTGTGCTTGATTATTTGCTGACCTGTACTGTGACTGGGACCATGAAGCTGACAAAAGGAAGAGTAGACCAAAATTATCTGGGCAATACCTCTAGCATTGCTTGCCACCAATCAGCTGGAGGAAGTTGATGTCTCCTTATCTTTATGAGTGTTTCATCTGCTTTAGTATATCTATAGAAATTTGGACGCACTTCAAACAGATGATTAATCTCATGCTCAATAAAAAATAAATTCTCCAATTTATCATACAGAGATTGCCCAGAGGGAGGTCCTGCTTCTTCTGTGGAGCTGGTAGATGCTGTAATCTGATTTTCAACATAATTGTTGATCCTGGTGGTGTATTCCTCACAGGACAACAATTTTCCAGTACCAGTCACTAGGCTGGGTAATCCTCTGCTTTGCAATGTTGTTATTTTTGTCCTGAAATCATTTACTTCTGTCTGCATCTCCTGACATTTCCTTTCCAGAGTCTGTGTGAAATTTCTCAAGGTCAGCACTTTCTTTGCTGTCAGAATAGTGTTTGTTCGACTGTGTATGCCTAGTGCTGCCAATTCTTCCTTGGTGTGAGTGTTAAGGAAATGAATCATCTTGTTGGCCTGTTCAGGCATAATCCCTAATGCTGCTCTGGCCTTCTGAATTTAGAATTGAGCCATGCCTATTAACTCAATTTGCTCATGTATAGCCTGTATTGATCTCCATTGATCATTAATTGACTGGCCAATTTTGGCCCACAAAATCTTTTTGATCTCAGACAGAGTTTTGTCTATATATAGTTCTTTTTCTAAGGCCTTCACTCTGGTCTCTAGGGCTTTTATTTCCCTTTGCTTCTCGGCCACTGTCATTTTAGACTTGTCATAACTTGCCTCTAGTTTGGCCAACTTTTCTTTGGCCTCCTTTACTTCTGTCACTTGAATTTCAAGCTCCTTGACAGCTTTCATTAGGTCCTCCATACTCATACTGGTTTCTGGTGGTGCTGCTGTAGCATCTGTAGTTGATGTAGCTGTTGTAGGTGTTGGAATGGTAGAAGGGGCTGCTGTTGTTTGTGTATGAGGAGCAGGGTCAAGAGTTGTAGATGTTTGAGGGGGTTGGGAGGTTGACTCCCCTTGCTTGTCTTGCAAGGCCCTTTCCAATTCTGCCTCCATCTGTAGTATTTTTTGATTCATCTTTAAAGGCAGATCCATGGTTTCATCAACCTATTTTTCTTGTGCAAGTTCTGTTGTTTGAGGGTGAATGGTTGCAGGCAGCTTTGCCTACTTTGTGAGTGCAGCAATATCATCCTCCTTCTTCTTCATAAGGGCCTTGATGCCCTTTGGATCCTTAGGATCTGTCGTTCCCCACCCCAGCTTGGGCATGTAAAGTAGCCGTAAAACGAAAGCAAATGGCCTTTCAGACGGTCTAGATCAATAATTATGTCCTCCAGCGTTTTTATTCAGTTGTCCTTGGCAGTGGAAGACATCCTTTCCAAATCCAATTGTGTATTTGTATTTTTCAGTGATTCTTTTAACTGATGGGCCAGCATGGCCTTGTCTGCAAGTGTGGCATAGACCATTTCCCTTGTTTGCTTGTGCAGTTCAATTTGATCCATAGGATGTATGTCCTTGGAGAGGACTTCCATGTTTGTCTTTATGTAGTCTGCAGATGATTTGGGATGTGGAACTTTAGGCTTGAAATGAGTAAAAATCATCTTGTCCTCCTTGATATCATAAGCTGACATCAATCTTTGTTGATTGGAGGGTGTAGTTTTCAAGAATTGATCATAAAGTTGTATTCTCAATAGTTCATTTTGTGCCTTGATTTCCATAAAAGTTCCTTTGATACCAGCTAGTTGCTTGCCCTGCTACCTAGAAGAAGGCACCTTTGTACTATGTTGCATACCATGTTCATGTTGGAATGAGCTAGTAGCAGTCTGCTGGCTGGACTCTCTTTCTCTGTTCTGGCTCTGTACCCTTTCTTCACTGATTTCTTCTTCAACCTGAGGGTCAATTCTTTGCCTCTTGGCTTCTAGTTGTTGTGTTGACCCACTTGGAGGTGTAGCCTCCTCTCTATCCCGTTTCTTACCTCTTTCCTCATTAAGAGGAGTTTGCAAGACTGGAAGCTGTGATGTTTCAGTTTGTTGTAGAGGGGTTTGCCCTTGACTCTGATCTTTGGAAGTGGTGGGTTGTTGTGTCTCTGTTTCCTGCTGTGCATCCATCACTTCTTTTCCCTTTGTTGTAGCTGTTGTTGTTGTAGATACTTGTTGGGAAGTCTGTGCAGCTGCAGCCGTGGAGGTGCCCTCCCCAACTTGGAGTGGCAGCTTGAATGTCACCTGGTGAAAAGAATCCAAGTCAAGAGTTTTTTCTAAATCTTTGACATTTTGCTCCCTTGTCTCTTCTTGAGTGAATTCTTCAATTAGTGTGCCTGGCACCCACTCATCTTTGTTGGCATATTGCTCAATTTGTGGATATGGACAATGCTTATAGGCTAACAGCCTATATTTGACTCTTCTAACACTGATAAAGCCATTAGGGTCATAAGGGACCCACCAGAAACTCCTTTTCAATTTGCGTTGTTGCCCCAGTATTTGATCAACCTCTTGCCAACCATCTTTCTTGTTCATGATAAAGGGGCCTAGATGGTCTTTGAATTTCAAGTTAGCTTTCTTCTTGGCACTATGAAAATGATTAAGATCTGAATTAATGAGCTGCCTATAGTATTCTAAGGCAAACAATCTCATGGGTACATATCTTGGGAGCCTGTAGGGACAGAGCTCACAACCATAAATCCTAATGACGGTGTGATTCTGGTATAGATACCAATCACCTATTTTATAACTCTTGGACAATTGCAATATTTTCTGCATGTCATATGACAACCTGGGAGGATTTCTTTTCAAGAGGCATGAGACTGGATAAACAAATTGGTCAATGAACTCACAGTAAGAATATGGAGAGTTTTGGACTTGATGAAAGACTAAAGACCAAAAGATAACTGAACTCCTTTCACCCTGTGAATCTAGCTTTTTGATGGGGCATTGGAAGCAATCTGACTGATAGTACATGAGCAAATGATAAATATATGATGAATATTTGAATATTGCCTCTCTGTCCAGCCTTAGCAGTTGGTCATGTATTTTATTGGCAATGAACTTGGCATAGTTGTACTTCATAGTAGGGGTCTTTCCAAGGTTGTATGCAGACAAAAGGACCAACATTCTTTCATCAATATGCTCACTTGTTGAGAAACCCAACACAGAGGATATCATGTCTACAAGCAGCTTGCCTACCTCATTGAAATTGACATACAGGAAAGGAGGTGGCCCAGTAGGTTGGCGGTCTGCTCTCATGAATGTCTTGGAAATTGTAGCAATCTCACTGCTGGAGAGCTTGGGGCCTTCATCCAGTAGGTATTTTATGGAAAAAGGGAAGAGTAGTTGAGTCTACTTGAAATTGAGCATCTGATTGATGGAATCAGGGGTAATATGAAAAATTATGCTCCCAGATGGAGACTTGACAGCTCTGAGGCTTGGGTCATAATTTTCAGCACAGAGATGAATTATTTCAGGGAAAATATTCACAGAAGGCAAGAAATAGATGGGCAAATTTGACTCCCAAATGCCATACATGTCACTGTTGTTCAAGTAACTATTTCTCAGCTGGCAGAAGGTCTGTAAGTGGTTTCTGTCTCCAGTAAAATCCTTAAAGAGGTAATCATTGTCAACTAAAGGCAGTGCCTCAAGTTCCTTGTTAGGTGCATTGATAGGAGCAACATTTAGAGCAGCTGGAGCAGCCATATTGAAATCTTTTCTGCATTGATACTTAGGGATAGGATTCAGAGCAATTATTGCAGACTGCAAGGTGAATTTGTATTTGGCAGTGGCTTTAGCTCTTTGCAATGCGTATCAAAGGAAGAATTGCAGAGTTGTAACAGACTTTGTCTTTGGTTGAAAAACTTGTGGGGCAGCTGTAGGGCAAAATAAAACTGTCCCTGAGCTGAGCAGGTGGACTTTTGTAGAGAGAAGTCTGGTGAGAGTGGACAATGAACAATTGTAAGGACCAGTGTTGGCAGCACGGGCTCTTAAAGTCAATCTTTCAAGTGAATTTCTCGGACCGACGCGGGCTTTCTGAGTCTTGTGGGCAGAGGATGCTAACCAGCAAGTTTGGACAATAAATAGGTGTATAATTGGCTCAGTGTGGGTGCTAGCAGACTTTTATGCAGGTAAAATGGACAAAAATGGTGAAAACAGGGGTAAAAAGGTTGACTGTGGGAAAATACCTGGTTTTCACGACGCTGAGGATGTTGAGCTGGAATAATGGTGAGTAATTGACTTGAATTTGCAGATGGTAGCAGCTCGAACGGTCAAATTCTAGGTTTGGCAGCAAATCGTCGTGAACAGCATGCACAACGCTCCGGAAACAAGCAATGAAAATGATATAAAACGGTCGTTTTTGCATTGTTTTATGTAAATTCGGGGCTTTTTGGCACTTTTGGCACTTTTTGGTGATGACATCAGCATTACGTCATTGGCGGGTCCCGGGTACAGCATGATGACGTGGACCTCTGACAGGGAGGTGAGGTGGCACAGGACATGGCGGCATGACGTGGATGCGGGCGGTGACGTCAGGGCTGACGTGGTGCTGACGTCGGGGCGGAGGGCGGTATCAGGTATTCTCCCCGCACCACCTTTCGGCATGAGCGGTATCGGGGGAGGGGCCTCCGAACACCCCGGGAAGGCGACGCGTGGCGGGGGTACGGCGGCAAAACCGCCAATGCCCCAGATGCTAAACCTCCGCCAGCTTGTGGGTGAAAATGGCCACCCACCCTTGGATCTGGGGGGCAGAAGATCGGACGGCTGACGGGGGTTAATGGGCGGCGGAAGGTTAATAGTGGAGCCCGCTCGTTAAAATATTAAAAATAAAGGTGGGGGGTGGGTTTAAACTTTGGTTTGCGGGGTTATAATGTGTGCCCACTTTGTATATGTTTATTTCAACCATTACAAACAAAAATATTAGCGCGGGAGGGGTAAAACGGGGTTTATGAGTGGGAAGACTATGGTAATTGATTCTCACCCAAGGGTTTAATCACAACCCATAGTCTTTAGGATGGGGGAGGGTTAATATTAGTCCCAGATGGACTAAATATTTCCCAAGACTAACTTTATATAGCTATATTGCTATGGGGTGGGATATAAAATAGCTTTTTTGGGATTTTATATAGTTTTTATAGAACTAGGGAAGGGGAGCACTGTTTTAAGGAGTTAGGTAATAAGATTAGGTGTTAATATGACTTTGTGAGGTGAAAATGCAGGGGAAAATGCTAAGCCCATGAAATGAAACTTAGTGACATTAGAGAAATGGAATTCAGAATAGTGATTTTTACACAAGAAATGTGGCTTCTTTTCCTTTAGTCAACTGAGAATGTGACTTGGAATTGGTACTGGAATGAAGTGATATAAGACTGTTGGGCAGATCCCAAGGTCTTTGGGGAGTGTTAGTAAATGATCTTTGGGGGAAAAGGGAAATTAGTCATGCTTCCATTGTTATGTCATCAGACTTCTGCCATGGTGCCAATACCCTGAATGAGATGAGTTCTTCTATGATGAGCCAAATGGTGATAGCATCTTTACTTCTGCAACCTCATACTACATACCCAGCTTAATAATCCTAACATTTTTTCTTCACTTTAACTGGGTGCACTTAGATTAGCAAACCCTGATTATCCTCTTTTCTTTTGACTGCCCTCCTATCTAAATCTACCCTTATCTCTTCCAAGGACCCAGGTTAAGCAGTTGGGCTCCTTCATTTCTCTACCTAGCTAGCCATCTGCCAAGCTTGAGCTGATTGGACAGGAATGATTCTCTATTCTACAACAAACAATTTAAACAAGGCATGGTCCAGATTGAACTGTTGGGCCATTCATCAAGTATGATTAGCAACAGTATTTGCACATTGTGATGTTGCCAATAAGATAGTAGTGGCATTTTGACTGGCCACTTTCCTGGTCTTTGATTTGGGGTTCATTTTCACTATTCTTTTCTGACCAATTGATTTTCTTGCCTTTTGATTATTCTTTTAAGGCATACCCTCTTTTCATTTTTTAATTTTCCTAGTCTGTATACAAAATATGGAACTTTTTCAAAATGCAATGATGAACATATTTAGCCTTTCCACTGTCAATCATGAAAATGAAACCTATTGGTATAGGAACCTAACACTCCTTTAGAATATCATTTACCCTTATATTCAACTTTTGGAAGTCCTTAATGTGCTTCGCCATTGAACCCTTTTGTTTGAGATTTATCAATTGGATAAAGAAGGTGTTTCTCTTTGTATCCTCCTAATGTGCTATCATTTCCTCCATAAAAAATTACCAAGTGACAAGTGGTTTATGATAAGAACTACATCGATACCATACAAATTGATTGGGTTCTAAATATAAAGTTTCAATGCGTACCTTTTGTGTGTGTTGCACATTATGTAGATCAAAATATTGCTCCATCTGTAGTATCCATGTTACCGGATCCTTGCCATCAAACTTCCTCATATCGTTCTTTGGAATATGATGGATCTTCAATCCAATGTTAGAGTCTATGAAATCATGATTAACATTTCTTTTGTTCTCATCATGAGTTTCATCTAATACCTTTTCGCCATTATGAAGCATTTCTTGTAGCAACCTTGTCAAACCTTCCTTCAAACCTTCCATATCTGCTTTTAAACCATTCTTCAAATATTCCATGTCTGATTTTAAACCATTCTTCAAACAATTCCATTTTATCTTCCATTTCATTTTTTATTACTCTTTGCGAGAGAAAAATTTGTTGCACTTGGTCTCGTAATTTTAATATCTCATGTTGCATTTCTTCCTCTTCTTCATGCGTCATAGTAGATATTTCTGGTTTCTTACTAGGTGTTTCAATTTTCTTGCTTCAAGTAATTTTCAAATCAAACAATGATATTTATGCTTGACTAAGCCCCTTGAATCACTTCAAACCAATTTTTCAAACAAAAATAATGTAAATTTTAAAGATACACACATTTTTCTTGCTTTGTAGGAGCTCTATATTGAATCTATTGTATATGTGTAATTTTGGATCTCCAAGGTCTGAAATTTCGTCCTATGGTATTTCTCTAAGTCTTCTTTCTAACCCCACAATTCAGACTGAGATTGGAGTCTTCAAGAAAGAGTTATGTCTGATCTTCCATGATGACCTGATTATAGATTGTTTCAGAAGAGCGAATTTGTACGGAGTTCCACATGTCCTTGTTTCAACTTTCAGCCCTGAAATTTCTACACATAAAACTACAATCCACTCACTTTTAGCTACTTTTTACAGAATTCAAATATGATTCTTGAAAATAAAGTTATGACGAATTTTCCTAGGTCACCTGTTTGAGACTGAATTTTGGAGCTTGAAAAAACCCCAAGTTCCCCGGATCATATCTCAAAAAATATAGCGAACCAAGGTTTGAAACTTTTACGAGAAGTTCACCAAAATTTAATCTCCATGTGGTAAATATTTTAGCTTTTGAAGCCTCGTTGAAAAAAAATTATATCAAAAATTCCACAATGACTTGTTTGAAGAAGCAAAACCCTAGAATCCAAAGCTCTGAAACCAAATGTTATGCAACCAACTCACAAAATAGAAGAAAATGTAGATAAACAACTAGAAAAATAGCCTCACCAAGGGGTAAACCTCCTTTAATTCACATAAATTAGCAACTATTGAGTGATTCAAATGACAAAACCTCCTTTTTATTTATAGGAGTTTAAGGGGTCACAATATAATCAAAGCCTACATAACAATAATAATGTAAGGGCACAATAATAACAATATGGGGACTACATGGTCACAACAATAATAATAAAGGGGTTACACTAAAAATAAAACTAAGAGGCTATGCTAGTATTATAGGGACCTAACAAAGGTTTTTGGTGAATGACCTGAGGCACGGGATCCTCCTTCTCTTTCTCTAGATCTTCATTAGGAGAAGGTGGATGGACATTTTGGACAACTTTCCTTGACCTAAGGTTAATTGCTTGGACTTATGCATAATAGGTATGATAATAAATCTCTCCAAAGTAAATAGGTTGGTTTTGTTTATTATTAGGATTGGGATTTGGTTGAGCGTGCATCTAAGGTTGTTTCAGAGGAACAACCTAGGGTATTTGTTTTTGTTGAGGACTAGACATCAAAGTAGGTTTTCGGGCCACTTCAAGTTTCCATCCTTGTGATGTATTATCCAATTGACAAGGTTGGTTGAATATGGTTGGAAGTGAGTAACAATAGGTTGAGGAGAATATGATCAAGGAGTGGGCATGGGCCAACGTGAAGGATTAGGAGGGTACAATAGGTTGATATTGAGCATTGCAATTATGATTGAAATCGGAATGGAAATTTATACCTTATTCAAATTGTCTTATGGTTTTTGGTCTCTTCCGATTGATGAAACATGACTACTCGATGTTCCCTTTTGTTCCTTGGTAAATAACCTTCAAAATAGGCACATATGGACACTTGTTAGTAGAATTATTTTCTTCACATACATAAAAAACTTATATAACATTCAAAGGACATTTTTTCCTAGGGTTTCTCTTTGTACACTGGGGGGAAAACATAGCTAATGCTTTTTCTACTTCTTCTTGTGTTCTCCTAATTCGAAAAGTATCCATTTGCATGGAAAATGTGTATAATGTTTTTATTTTCATGTCTTCTAACATTCCTCCTATTTTGTTTTTATTAAGCACAGAAGAAGAAGGAATTACCAAAATCTTTCCCATTCTAGCTTTTTTTCTAGTGACTCTAAAATGATTTTTAAAATCCCGCTTAACCTCATCATAAGTGAGTTGGTAGATACCTCCATTAGCCAAAAAGTTGAGAGTTTCCATGAGATCCTCTCTTAATCCTCTCAATATCACAAGCTTTAAGGATTCTTGTTCCATAGTGAAATTGTGTGCCCTTATATAACTCAGCTAGAACCTTCCTCATAATCCTCTAAAGACTCATTTTCCCTTTGAGTCATTTTGAAAATATCATCTTTGACATCCCTTTCTCTACAATAATCTTGATACTTATCATTAAAATATTCTTGCATATGATCCCAAGTGGAGTTAATATTACCTTCAAGGCTCATGAACTATTGAATAATTTCATCCTTCAAAGTGGAAGGAAAGAGCTTGAGCTTATGTTCATCCGTGGTGTAGTCATAGGTTATGCACACAATCGAAAAATCAAACATAAAGGTGTTAGGATATTCTATCATTAGGACATAGAAGTGTGGAAGTGAAAATGGGTTAATATTTTTCTTTAGCCATAGTAGTAGCGGGGGCTGAAATATTTCCTCTCGTACAAGATCCTCAAATATCCTTTCTTGTTCACTCAAAAGGACCTCAAAGGTTCTTGTGGATAGGGAAAGAGGATCACAACGAAATGAAAATGGAAAGTTGTTAATAGAAGTGTTGGTTTTCAATAATAAAAAATTATGACTTATCCCTATTTTTGTGAGGCATAACAGAAGACAAATTATGGAAAGAAGGAAAAAATATGTTTAAATACAATGCATATGTTGAAATTGGAAACTAGGGCCAAAATCCATGTCATCTTATTTATGGCAGCGGATATTTTGATTCCTCTCATTGAGAGGTGTAGGATTGATCTACCTATCATCCGATTCCGACAAGTATTTATGGAGATATGAATTTATTTGTATTTACTTGACAAATTGTCAAGGTCAGACAACAGCTAAATGTGAGGCACACATGCACAGCATATCATATAAATACAAGTGAGGTTGAGGCATTATTCACTCATCTCGTCTCTCACACATTCTTCTCTCCTTAACAAAATGGGTTTACACACAAGAGAAGCTCACATGTGGGAAAAAGGAGGACATAGTAGGGCAAGGAAGGAGGATGCAAAAGCTACAGCAAGACGTTTTGACCAGCATTGACTTTTTAGGAGTGTTGTTTTGGTGTTGTTGTCTCTCCTAGGCAGGCTGTAGTTTTTGGCATGCAAACCGAGGCAATCTAACCTTTGGTTCGACCAGTGTTGATTGCCCTAGTTTGGGGCAGTAGGTTGACTTTAGTTGACTGCAATTTGATTGTGTTTTTGGGACTGTTTATGGGTTGCTTTTTCTTGTTGTTGGAGGACTAGATGACCAGGAAATTGACCAAGCATATTGAAGGTCAATTTCATCTTGTTTGATCATATTTGACTTTGCTGGTTAGGGTTTGCTGCCGCTGTAAAAAAATTACAGATTTATGTATTTGTACTATTTCTCTTTGCTGAACTATTGAAGATTAAAGAAGACTTGATCAAAGGGTTTCCCCACATTGAGGTTTGTCCCTGGATAGCCACCACATCTGGTGTCCCTTGTCTTGGCCTGTTTTCTTTCAATCTATTAATGTTCTATCTGCATTTTACTTTATGTTTACGTGATTTCTAAACTGTGGCTAATAAGAAGATATTGAAGTAAACTGCACTAAGCATAGAATTGATCCGGATTTAAACAGGAACACAACAAATTACAAAGATAACCATAAATACAGATATGCACTGGAAATAATACTTCATTTCATTACTGTAAACTACTAAAATATGCTTACAAATAGAAATCGAAAGAAACCAGCTAGGGCAATGGTAGCTTATCTCTGAGAAGAGATGTGGTGGCTACATGCCTCTGAACTATGTTACAATGAGGCTCGAAGGCCCATTTACTATTGAGAAACAATGGAAAACCCTTAACATCCCAAAACCTAACCCTAGAAGATGAAACGCCAAATTGTGGGCCCCGTTTGAGTAAATTGGTACATCAATTCCCGGGGTCGTAACTTTGGCATAATGATCTTTGTTTGACGCGTAACAATAGCTCGTTAGAAAGAATCTATCTGAGAACTATAACTTTGGGAAGAGAAGCATTGGTCCATGGGCCCATGTTACTCCCAGATTTCCCAAAAAAACGTCATTTAGGGCCTCAAACGGCTCTGGAAGTTTAGGACCCAAAAAACTGCTAAAAATAGTAAATTGTGCTACAATTACGGAAACTGAAAAACTAAAAGAGACAGTTGTGGGGGTCCAAATGGGATAGGTGGGTGGCCACCAACATCCACCTGGATCATTCCTCCCCCCTTAGGAATCAATGGTCCGCTGTGTTGAGTTCTTCCATTTGCTAAGCTTGGTCCCCAGTGAGCTTTTATGCAATCTCGAATGTGTCCAGTAATGGTGGGAAGCATGGTCGAGGGTCGTACACATTGAACACTTGGTGCAGGCGAAGGAATGGAGGAATTTTGTGCTCCAAAGCATTATTTCCCACAGCCTTAGTAATGGTATAAGGACCATGTCAGCGTGCTTGGAGCTTCTGATGGGCTCTTGTAAGGTTTTTTTTTCTGCATATGCAACCAAACTTTGTTGCCCACTTGAAGCTTGTGTGGTACCCCTGTGGGTGAGGAGAAGTTGTTCCTATGTTCTGTAATGATCGTATTCCTTTCTTGTTGCTACTGCGTAGAGGAACCCTTCGCGGGGGTCATGGATGTGGTGACGATCTTCCACTTACTTTGGGAGTGAACCAGACAGAAAATAAATTTCCTATTCTATGAGATGAGCTTGCTGCCTTTCTTAGCAGCGATCAAAGAGGTGGTGATAGGTGGGGCTACCTCTAGTATCCTATATAATGAATTATCCAAAGAAATAATGACAACGCGAGGCCTTGACTCATACACAACATGTCACCTCCACAAGTATGGTTGGCCTAATAATATATCACAAACATCCAGAGGTGTAACATCACACAATACCTCGTATGTGAAGGGCTTGATGTTGTAGGGAAGGTGGTACTGCTGGTGAACTTTGAAATCTCGTCCTTCATGAAGCCACCTGATACTATACGGCTATGGGTGTGGTGTATTTGGGAGGCCCAATCGCTTCACGACATTTGCTGAAATGAGGTTCTTTTGGCTGCCATTCTTGATAATGAATTGCAGCGGTGAACCCTTCACCCACATCTATGAGTGGAAAAGACATTCCCCCTCATTTGGATCTTCAGGCTCATTTTTCTGGATCTTGGTAGTGGCAACAGTGGCACTAGGATCTGCACCAATGATTTGCTTCCCTTTGCCCATTCCCCTTTTCAGGTTCTAGCTCAGGGTTGGAACATGCATCTGATTCGGAAGCCTTCAACTTGGCCACTAGCGATTGCTTGGTCCGACACTCACTTATATTGTGAGTGGGCCTCTTATGGAACTCACACCACTTTCCTATGTCCTTTTTTGACTTCGTGGTGTTGTTCTTTTCTTGTGGCTTCGACGAGTTGACTTGGGTCACCCCGCCTTGGCTTTGTCCTTTGATCTTCGGATTCGCAGATCCAAAGTCTCGCTTCTTCTGTTTGAACTTTTTCTCAATTTTGATAGCATATCAGTACATCATGCTGAGCAAGGAGATATTCAGGAACTCCATCTCTTCCTGTATGTATCTGTGTAGGTAGTCGCGGTATTTGAGTACCATATGTAGATCAGAATCTTTGATACCCAACTCTGTGCGAAGGGTATGACAAATGTTTGTGAACTCTGACACATCTTGGTCCCTTCCCTGCCATAGCGTGGTCCACTTTATGTATTTGTCCTCATAGCTTTTGACAGGGTAGTACTGCTCCTTGATGGCATCCCAGAATGAATCCCAAGTGGATACAGCTGAAAATAGCAAGCTTGTGCTTTCATTATTCTGCTCGCAGTAGGTTTCCCACCAGTCCTTGACATGGGGGACTACTTTGAGAAGAGCGAAAACAACCTTTTCCCGACTCGAAAATTCATGAACAGAAAAATACCCTTCTATCATATTTAACCATTTATCTACTGCATCTGCATCTTTCTGACCCTCGAAAATAGGGATTTCAAAATTAACTTTTACCTTAAACGGTGTGGCGTTTCCAGAGTAGTTGTTGGAAGCTAATATGTCGCCTCTGGGTAGCCGCT
This sequence comes from Pinus taeda, assembly GCA_000404065.3. Taxonomy (NCBI): domain Eukaryota; kingdom Viridiplantae; phylum Streptophyta; class Pinopsida; order Pinales; family Pinaceae; genus Pinus; species Pinus taeda. The sequence goes on along the minus strand of APFE031055594.1, from coordinate 59,423 downwards.
GAAGGATCTGCGCAAATTTGTCCATAATCGCATTCCTTTGTCACTTGAGGGCTTCTTCAAACAATATTTTGATAGGAGCTCCTTCCCCCTTGTCTTTCTTCTCATCCACCATGGGAGGTCGTCGAGATTTGCGAGGCTAGTCTTGCAAAGGTTCGACTAGTTCAAGCCCTAACTCCTTATATCCCGACCTCGTTGGGGACATGCAAAGAAAAACAGAGAAAAAGTAGACCGCTGTGATACCACTGATCCGAATTTAAACAGGAATGCAACAAATCACAGAGATAACCATAAATACAGATATGCAGCAGAAACAATACTTCATTTCATTACTATAAAATATTGAAATATTCTTACAAACAGAAATAGAAAGAAACCAGCTAGGGTGATGGTAGCTTATCTCTGAGAAGAGATGTGGCGGCTACATGCCTTTGAACTATGTTACAATGAGGCTCAAAGGCCCATTTATTGTTTAGAAACAATGGAAAACCCTTAACATCCCAAAACCTAACCCTAGAAGATGAAACGCCAAATTGTGGGCCCCGTTTGGGTAAATTGGTACATCAATTTCCCGGGGTCGTAACTTTGGCATACGATCTTCGTTTGATGCGTACAATAGCTCGTTAGAAAGATCTATTCGAGAACTATAACTTTGGGAAGAGCAACATCGGTCCATGGACCCATTTTTCTCCAAGATTTCCCAAAAAAGCGCCATTTAGGGCCTCGAAACGGCTTCGAAAGTTTAGGACCCAAAAAACTGCTAGAAATAGTAAAGTGTGCTACAATTATGGAAACTGAAAGAGACAGTTGTGGGGGTCCAAATGGGATAGGTGGGTGGCCACCAACATCCACCTGGATCAAGAACATACCATAAATTAACATGGTATTGGAGTTGAGGTGAAGACAAATCCCAAGCAAGAGCAAGAGCACGAGCAATTATCAAAGGTTGTTGAAGCAATCCTAAAGACTTCATCTGGTCCTCATCACACTTCCCCGCCGAACACAAGCTTCGTTGGAATTCCAACTACTATGGATGGAAGATGTCTCTCTATCTAACATTAGAAGAGCAGGAAGTGTTGGACCATGTAAGAGGAAAAATCATTGAGCCTCCATCAAATGCATATGTTGTTGCAAGGAACAAGTGGTTCGGGGGAGAAGTCAAAGCAAAGAAGATCATCCGGGACTCTATCGACAAGCACCTAGTGGCCTATGTTTCCGAGCTGACCACCTCCAAGGAAATCTACAATAGAATGATAAACTTATTTAAAGTTAACGATGCAAATTAAGTTTTGTTCCTTAAGAATAAGTTGAAGGAAATTAAGAAGGGAAAAGATGAGAGTATGCAAGCCTACTTCTTAAGGATCACAGAGATCAAGAATGATCTCTTATCAATTGCGGAAGTCATTCCTGATAGGGAATTGACCATCACTACTCTCAGAGGGCTCCCATCAGAATGCTATATATTCAGAACCACTCTTCTAAAAAATAATGTAATCCTAGGATTTGAGGAATTGATGGCGAGATGCATTCAAGAAGAAACAAGGATGGAAGAGCAGGAAATGCCTGCACTTAGAGGCAATCCCGCTGCATTCTCCTCTCACGCTAAAAGGAGAAATAATTCTGGGTCAAAATCTAAGGGAAAGGTCAGACCGAAAGGTGGAAGGAAAGGTAGATGTTACATTTGCAAAAAAAAATTCCATTATACGAGGGAGTGCCCTGATAGAGAGGACACATCTCATTACGATGATCAAAATCACTCCCAAGGCAATTCCAACAAAAATCAAAGGAAGGGCAGTTTCAATGGAAAAGGAAAGAGGAATTTCAACAATCAAGGAAGTGGTCAACCCTCCAAGAAAGCAAGAAACTCGAGGTATGAATCTAACGTTGTTAACAATAAGCAATATGAATATTATCTACCAGCGGCCCTCTCTACTACTTCTCCCCTAGAATTGCTGGGAAATTGGCTTATTGATAGTGGTGCCTCAAGGCACTTCACTGGTTGCGAAGAAGCTCTCTTTAATCTGATAAAGAAGGAGACCAGCCTAGAAATTGTTCTTTGGGACAGCTCCAAATATCCCTTTAAAGGCATATGGAATGTCTCTCTTCAATTGAATCAGGGTAATACAATTCATTTGCTAGAATTCCTATATGTGCCTGATCTCAAAAAGAACTGGGTGTCTCTTTCGGCAATGGAAGACAAAGGCTACAAGGTAGCCTTCATCGATGGCAAGGTAAGTGTATGGAAAAAGAATTTCAAAGATGCTTTCACTCTTAGGTTTCAGGTTGACTCCTTATATCATCTCGGAGGAAGTCCATTGGGTGTCATGACTTGTGACACATCTCTTCAGTCCGAACTCTAGCACCGAAGGTTTTCCCACCTTTATTATAAAGCTCTACCCGATGTGATACAAATGGTGATCAGGATGCCCGAGTTAAAATTAGAGCAAGAAGGTGTATGTCTATGATGTGCCAAAGGAAATCTCAAAAAGGGGACCATTCCCCTCAAGCCATAGCAAGACCTTCGATATATTGTAGTTGGTTCACTCCGACATATCTGGTATGATGTCTGTGAATTCTTTGGGAGGATATTTATATTACCTCACTTTTACATATGATTATTCTCGCAAGACTTGGATATACTTCTTGAAAAATAAGGATGAAGTATTCTCCTGGTTTCATCACTTCAAAGCCTTGATCGAGAATCAAACCGAAAAGAATATCAAGATCTTAACGACTGATAATGGGACTGAGTATGAATCCAATGAGTTTCATGGCTTTTACAAAGAGGTTGCCATTAACAAGGGGACTACAACACCATATACTCCTGAGAATAATGGTGTGGCAAAAAGGAAGAATCATACGATTTTGGACGTTGTCCATGCTATGCTCCATGATCAAAGGCTTATGAAGTTTCTATGGGTCGAAGTTGAAAATACCGCCACATATGTGCAAACCGATGCCCTCATCAAGCATTGGGTTCCAAGACTCCTGAAGAAATGTTCACCGGTAAGAAACATGACATATCTCATTTTAGAATTTTTGGAAGCCCTGTATATTTTCATGTGCTGAAAGAGAAAAGGAATAAATTGGGTGCATCTGGAAAGAAAGGAATCTTCGTGGGACATAGAGAAAATAATAAGGGCTATAAAATCTATGTGTATGGTCAAAGGGAAGTCGAGATTAGTCATGATGTCACCTTTGATGAAGATATGGCTCTTAGAAAAGTTGACAATCTTCCTATACTAAGGAAATCTGGAGAAGCTGACACCAGGAAACCAGAGGAAAAAGAAGATGAGACAATGCTCAATGTAGAAGAACCTATGGATCCTATTGATCCCCCTCCACAAGATCCTTTCTCTTCTTGGAAGAGGCCTTCATGGCTTAGTGGGACACTTGATGATGTCGAAGGGCACATTGCACCCAGAGGGACTTCCGAGAAAGTAAGAAGCCATCCAGGTATCAGGGATACTTGACCCTCATGAGCACGATCATTCAAAATCTACCTTCATCGTTCGTCGAAGTTGTCAAGAGTCAAGTATGGAAGGATGTTATGACTAAGGAATATGATTCCATCATGAAGAACGATGTATGGGATGTGGTCCCCAGACCCCAGGACAAAACAGTTGTCACTTCGAAATGGCTTTGCAAGATAAAGCATGGAGCTGATGGAACTATTGAAAAGTATGAGGCTCATTTTGTTGCTCATGGCTTCTCTTAGAAGGAAGGTATAGACTATGATGAGATATTTGCACCTGTTTCTCGATACACCACCATCCGCTCGATCATAGTCCTTGTTACTTCGCAAGGATGGAACCTGCATCAAATGGATGTCAAGAACGCATTCTTACATGTTTTGATCAAAGAGGATGTCTATGTGGAACAACCCGAAGGATTTGAGATTCATGATTGGGAATCTCACGCGTGCAGGTTGAAGAAATCCCTCTATGGGTTGAAGCAAGCACCCCGAGTGTGGTATGAGAGGATCGATACCTACTTGATGAAGTTGGGATTCACTAGGAGTGAAGTCGACCCTAACCTTTACTTTAAGGTTGAAGATGGAAAACCTCTCATACTGGTGTTGTACGTTGACGACATCTTTCTAACAGGTGTAGACCCTCTCATTCACAAATGTAAGAGGGAGTTGGCTTCTGAGTTTGAGATGAAGGACATGGGATTGATGCACTATTTCCTAGGACTAGAAGTCTAGCAGAAGCCAGGGGATATTTTCCTATCTCAAGAAAAATATGTGGTGAAGATATTGGAGAGATTTGGTATGGTGGAATGCAAGCCTGTGGCTACTCCGATGGAGCTTGACTTAAAGAATTTAAAGGGTAGTGCCACCAGACCTATTTTTCAAAATGCTACTGAGTATCATCAACTCATCAAAGCATTGATGTTCTTGGTGAACTCCCATCCGGATATATGTTTTGCAGTCAACACGTTGAGTCAACATATGGTTGATCCTTACCACGCACATTGGATTGGTGCAAAGAATCTATTGAGATACCTTCATGGCACAATCACTCATGGGTTGAGATACACTGTCAGAGATGTGAGATTACATGGATATACCGATGCTGATTGGGCAAGTAGTGTGGTGGACCAAAAGAGCACTTCCAGGTGTTGTTTCTCTTTGGGATCTACTTCGATATCCTGGATGAGAAGGAAGAAGAAGTTGGTGGCTTTGAGAACCGCTGAGTCAGAGTACATTGCTATGAGTATGGCCTCTTGTGAGGTGATCTGGTTACAAAATCTCTTCAGTGAGTTGTTTTGATTTACATTAGATACTATCGTGATCCTATGTGACAACCATAGCGAGATTCGTTTATCAAAGAATCTCGTATTTCATGATCGCTCCAAGCATATCGATATCAGGTACCACTATATCCAGGATATGGTGCAGAGGGGAGCAATATGGCTCCAACGTATCAGTACAGATGAGAAGGTCGCCAACATTTTGACGAAGCCCCCTGGGAGAGGTCAAATTCTTGACTTTCCGAGAACGACTTGGTGTCGTTGAGAGACCCTCTTATGAGGGTCATCTATGATGCATACATTGAGCTCTGGGAGCTCCGGGGAGCTTGGGGTACTTCTTGGAGAAATATGCAACCATAGGGCGACTCACCCTCCCCTAGTGGTGCGCTATGTACAGGGTGAAAGGTTCAACCGTCCCCTATGATAACCCATGGCGAATTATGGATAGGATGATTAGTTCTCCTGTCGAGGCATCCTACCCATGTAGTCTGGGACTCATGGGAAGTACCTCTCATCAGATCAATGAGCAGGGAAACGAGGTTAGGGACCATAGTAGTACTATCGATGGATGCATCATTGTATCTACCGTACTCCCTATGCTAGGATGACCTCCATTGATCTGGGATCAATGAGATTGGTATGACACACACTTTGGGACTGACTTCCGGTTAGTGGAGGACGGTATGATACATCCTTTGTCATTTCTTCTTCTTCGTAGTTAAGCAGAGTAGAGTAGAGCCGAGTAGTGCATTTGATGGCAGAGATAGTACCGACGGTCAGACGAATTAGCATATGGAGTTCTCCCTAGTTGAGATGGAGTGTTAAAATTGGCAACTAGGGAAAAACTCCATGTGGTTCATCTTATTTATGGCAGCTGATATTTTTCCTTGATTCCTCTCATTGAGAGGTGTAGGTTTGATCTAACAATCCTCTGATTCTGACAAGTATTTATGGAGATATGAATTTATTTGTATTTACTTGACAAATTATCAAGGTCGGCCAACAGCGAAATGTGTGGCACACATGCCCATCATATCATATAAATACAAGTGAGGTTGAGGCATTATTCACTCATCTCGTCTCTCGCACATTCTTCTCTCCTTAGCTGATTGGGTTTACACACAAGGAAGAGAAGCTCACACATGGGAAGAAGGAGGACGCAATAGGGCAAGGAAGGAGGATGCGGGAGGACGTAGAAGATGCAGCAAGATGTTTTGAATAGTGTTGACTTTTCATGAGTGTAATTTTGGTGTGGCTGCCTCTCCTATGTAGGCTACAGTCTTTGGCATGCAAATCGAGGCAATCTGACCTCTAGTTTAACCAGCGTTAACTGCCCTAGTTTGGGGCAGCATTTTGACTTCAGTTGACTACAGTTTGACTGTGTTTTTAGGACTATTTATGGGTTTCTTATTCTTGTTGTTGGAGGACTACATGATTGGGAAATTGACTAAGCATATTCAAGGTCAATTTCATCTTATTTGACCATACTTGACTTTGCTAATTAGGGTTTTTTGTTGTTGTCATAAAATTACATATTTATGTATTTGTACTATTTCTCTCTGTTGAACTATTGAAGATTAAAAAAGACTTGATCAAAGGGTTTCCCCACATTCGAGTTTGTCCCTAGCTAGCCGCCACATCTGGTCTCTCTTGTCTTGGCTTGTTTTCTGTCAATCTATTAATTTTCTCTCTACATTTTACTTTATCTTTATGTGATTGATAAACAGTGGCTAATAAGAAGAAATTGAAGTAAACTGCACTAAGCATAGAACATACCATAAATTAATAGCAATACCTAGACACCTCCCCGACAAAGGCACCAAAAGTGATGGCCCTAAGTATTGCAACCAAAATTCTACAACTCTAAGAGTATGAGATTTAATTAACAACCTAAGGTTTGTACAAACTTAATAGGGTTCACCATTGTATCAGAAACAAGCACTATCTCTTCCCTCTTCTAATCCTTATGCAAGTGGAAGACGTTGGAGTGTAGGTTAGATGAACAGAAATCCAGTCAGGTCGTTAGGTTAACATTCTATAAGAAAGTGAAATTTTAATAGTAACTTGCAGAAATGAAATGACACACACCTATGCTAGTTGCAAGAAATGGAAAGCACACTTTTCTTGGAAATAAAGGACTTGGAAAGAAAACCTAAAACCTATTTTATAACGGATAAGAAAGAGCACTCAAAAAGCGTACAATAAAAGCATCTAAAGGCGGCTTCATGAGATTTCTATGTTTTTAAACTCCATACTCAACATCCCATCCATGTTCTAATACATTAAGGAGACCAAACCAATAGTTTATTTTGAACCGGGTGAAGAAAACAAATTTTTTGTATGATGTTATAGGGTTCCTTGTTTTTCTATAGGAAGAGACCAGCAAACCAGCAAAACAGTTGAGATGAAAACCTAAGGTGAGATAAAGGGGTAGAAATGATGGAAAATTATGGTATTCATCTAGTAAAGGAATGCGCCAATTAATTCTAAGGTTTATCATTTCAAAACCAAGTGATGTTTAGCCTATGTAATCATAATATTGGTTGCATAATAAAATAGACAATTGAAAAACTTGTAACGATAAATGTAATGAAATAGAAAAACATATAATATGTAATGATAAGTGATATCGGTGATCTAAGAGGCTAACAGATTGTATAAATTACCTAAAAATAAGGTTATCTCATAAAAATACCTACGTAAGAGATCAAACTATAATTTTCATAAATGTTAATTCAAAAGATAAACAAGGCAAATGCAAAGCATTGAAATTATAGCAACAAAAATAAAGGAGCTCTTTGAAGCTCCTATGGTGGGCCTAGCCCAAGGATGTTCAAATCATTTGAAGGAGAACCAAGCTAAGAACTAAAATGAGGAATTACTTCCATTAACAAAAAATCAGTATTAGAAATTACAATGCTGAAAAATTTGTTTAGAAAATATTCAAAAGCTTGATCTATTCCTTTTGCACTACTCTAGGGCTAATTCAAATCTCTTATTTATACATTATGTGTGACAACAACCTCCCTTATAGGAGGGCTCACTTTCCCTCCAAACATCATAAAAATAAGGGATCTTGCCCTAGATCCACCTCACAACAATAGGAGGAGGAATTAAATGCTATGAACCAATCAAGTTTGAGTCTTCTTGTTGCAGGGAGAGAGTCCTTAAAGTCTCTCCAGTGTTGGATTCCTCAAAATCTACTCAATATCTTTATAAATCCTACACAATAAAGATATTAAGGCACATAAAGCATTAAAACTACATTGAATCCTCTAGAAACTCATTACGTTAGGAAAATATATCATTAAGTGCAAAATGTGGGGTCAAACATCATTTTATATGCTTAGGAGTGTGTTGATGGGCCTTATAATTTACTTATTTTGGATGTCCATTAAAATTAAATATTGAATATAGAATTCTAAAAGAAATGGAATGTGATTCACCTCATGGTGCAATAAATGTCTTTCTTTAGGTAGAAGACTAACTTTAGTAATTTTTTGTTTTGGAATCTACCCATGTGCATTCCCATCCTCTATTTGACATACCCATAGGGATTTCAAGAAAGATAAAGAAGAGGTGATTTACCTTCCTATGGACTAGTGGGAAAGAAAAGAAAGCATGCCTTTCTTTAAGTGGCCACAAAAGTTGGGAAAACCAAGGCCACAACAAGATAGGATCTAAAGCACATCTATCTTATTGGAAAAGTTATGGAAGCAAAGGGCATATGGAGACTAATATCCTTTAAGGGAATTTGGCAATGGACATTAAGTACAAGGTACATAGATCACCTAGATTTGGATGAGTGGATCGAAATCCTTATAAATAAATACTCTAAGGGGTTGATGATGTGGAAAACATTGGTAATATATTTACAATTAATTGGTAGTTTCTTAGATTGGGAGGTTTGTAATGGGAAAATAACGAATCTTGGTTGGATCCCTATATAGTAGGTCATGAGGTATGGGGGTCATTTGAAGAGTTGGTTTCTTCCTAAAAAATATAAAGGATTTTTATTCATAGTTGATACCTAATCCCTAAATTAGAATATCTCGTGAAAATATAGATGGAAATATAAGTTGGATCTAAGATTTGAAAGGGATATAGCAAGAGAGTGGAGGGTATTCAAACAAGATTTAGAGGCACCATCCAACAAAGCTAGAAATTATCCAAATATGTTAGTATAGCTAGCCAATCCTTTAAGAGGACAATACAAAGTCAAACTAGGATACTTTGTGACTTTTCCAATATTAGAAGGGGATATTCATTAGTGGTGGAAAGAAGTATAAAGTTTGTTTTCACCTTTGAAATCTAGACTCTTTTTACAGCATTAGAAAACAAGAAACTAACATGGGATAATTTGTAAAAAGAGTAACGACAGAGCCCTAGAATTTGCATTCCATGTAAAGATAATGGAGAAGATATAAATCACTTATTCCTGTCTTGTCATTTGTCCAAATATATTTGGGATGTAGTGAAGAGCATTAAATGAGCTAAAGAGGATTGGAAAGGAGACTATTTAGAATAAGTTCTTGAAAAATGAGATGGAAAAGGTAAGATGCCGTGATTTCTTTTTAGTGGTAATTATTTGGGAAATATGAAGTTTTATATGCATAAACCCATTTCTAAGGGCAGTAAAATCTCTCCCTTTCAATTTCTTTACATGATAAAATATGTATATTCTTGCATTAAGTAGTCTCCAAAAGATAGAAATCAGTGGCATGTTGGAAATATCATTATTAAATGGAGAATATATAAATTACTTATTCCTATATTTTCATTTTTCCAAATATTTTGGATGAAATAAAGAGCATCACAGGAGCTAAAGAGAAATTGAAAGGAGACTCTGTCAAACAAGCTCTTGAAAAATGATCAGATGGAAAATGTAATATGATGTGATTCATTTCCAATAGTAATGCTTTGGGAAATATGAAATGTTGTGAATAAATACATTTCCAATGGAATTCAAATCTCTCCATTTCAATTTCTTTACATGATAAAATATGTATACTCGTAGATTTAATAATCTCCAAAAGATAGAAATCAATGTCATGTTTGAGAGCTCACTATTGACACATCAAAACCTTGGAAGTTATTTGAGGGAGCCTCCAAAGGAAACCCAAGTGCATGTGGAGAAATAGGTCTATTTTTCCTATCAAATAGACGTTGGCGCAACTTCAAGTGTGTCTTGGGAGAGGAAACAACAATTGCAAATTTTAACGCAACATAAATAACAACTAAAAAAACCATGAGGGAAATTCAAATTTGTGAGTACTTAAAATGTGAGATTAATTGGATGAAAGAAGAAGAAAAAAGTAGCAACCTATATATTTAGGGTACCACCCATTGGCCATGAACTTCAAAAAAAATACATAACCATTACTTTCAACCATAGTTTCAAGAAAAACAAGTCAGAATTATATGATTTATCCAAAAGGGTAGTAGACTAGCAAGTTAGATTGCTAGATGTTACTAAGCACAAAATGATAAAGTTCACTCTTTCCCCATAGAAAAATATACATCTAATAGTTGCAAAAATTATTTCCCACTTGGAAGTGTTTAGTCTTTCTATAAATGTTTTATTTATGGATGTCACCTTATTAAGGTTTGGTTTTTCCTAATTTTCAACCAAATATTGAATGATTATGCATGGCTTTTTCAGGTGACAATTCATATAGGTGATAACAGGTAATTAGTACTTCAAGGACTGGTTTATTAAATTTTAACTAACTTCAACCTAAGCCCCTTCAAATATAGGTAAAAATTGACATTTCCAAAGTATGAAATTCACAAGTCAAAAAAATAATATTCATGCTTTCAAAATTCATTTTTGCACTGTGGAAACACTAATATTCACACTTTTGAGCACAATATTTTAATATAGGCTATTTTAATAGTCCAAATTTAATGAAATGGTTATTCTTCCTTTTTTATTTTCAACAATAATAGATCTGGTATATAGACATGAACACTCAACGGTCTCTCTTATTTTTATGTGTCAATGACATACAATTCATGAATGTATCATGTGATAATTTCTAAAATATGATATTTTCCTCTTTTAAATGTCTCTTTGGTGGGGGGCATCCTTGAGGGTTAGCTTAAGTGTTTTGACTTGCAACATTGAAGCCATATTGACAAAACGTGTTCATAGAGTTGAATCCATCTGGGTCCCTTAAGACTCGGTGTATATGTTGTACACCAATTCAATTTAGCTCAAGTACTAGTCACAAAATGTGAGGAAGTGCATCTCTCTCTCTCTCTCTCTCTCTCTCTCTCTCTCTCTTGACTGATGAAGGATCACTTGGCCAGTTTGGTTGGGTTTTGGTAAAGGGACTATAGAATTTAGTTATTTTTTTCCCTAGATTGGTATTTTTCCAAGATAAACATTATGTTTATGATTTTTAATTTGTTGTTGGATATTTTTAATATTCTCTCAATAAAATTACATTTCTCTCTAGTAATTTTAACATGGTATCAGATCTCAATTAACTAGACTCTATAACAAGAATGGTTTAATAATGGTTATGAGATTAAGGTTGTGGATCTGTCAATAGCACTAAGAAATATGGCTTGGATGCTTGGATCTAATGGATATCTCAAGTGTGAGATTTGATATGTTGTCTAGTTGAAAATATAATAAGTGAACATTTGTATGTTCACTGAGGACCTAGGGCATTCAAAGTGCCAAGAATATTTGACCTAGATGAACTAATCTTGTGGACAATATGATGGTGAATAAAATTTAATTAATGCTTCATGCTTATGAGCCATGGTGCATTGCTAAGAAGTAGGTGGTTATGGAGGTCGTTGTGCATAGATTCACAAGGATAACAAACATAGAAGTTGGATCTGAAGAGGAGAGAATCAGGTAAGAGAACAATGGCTTAAGTTCCAGGAAAAAAATTATAATGGAGTCAAAAAATATTTTAATTGCATGTAAATGGGCATATGATTGTAAGGCGTGGTAAGGCATGTGTAACCTTGGGAAATTACCAATAAAATATGAAGTTAGACCTTTGTGATAGGGAGGGATGTTGAATTACCAGATACCCTAGATATAAACTTTGAGGGGGGTAGTACCTCGAGGTGAGTAGTTCTAGGCCACTTGGTCAATTAGCTAGATTTAGCCAATGGAAACCCCAATTCAAGGTTTAAGGAGGGAATTTTTAACTTAAACTTAACTCGATAAAAGAGTTAAAGTTACTCGATCAAACAATCATGGTTTTGGGCACATGGTTTTGGCTTCCCATGGCTTTGTGCTCGTGAATTGCATCTAATGAAGGCTTTTAAAGGCTTGAGAATACATAATTGTGATGTGTTAGGTGTTGAGAAATGTAACTAGTTTCAGTCTTTATAATTGTTGTATTCATTTCAATATGTATCCTATGTAACAAACAAGAAAAGAAGAAAGAAAATTACTATTATTAAAGCATGGGTTTCATGCTCACTATTTGATGGTCTTCTAGGTAAAAGCATGTTCTTCGTGCTTCTAGGGTTTGTTAGGTCCTAGGATTTATTTTCATGAGTCAATGGAGTCCACATCATGTTTATAATACCCTTCTTGGAAATTTGTAACTGTAAGAAGAATAATTTTTTCGTCTAGAAAGTCCTAGAATCTCCAAGAGTCAATTCAGCCTTGGGATCATCAAGTCAGGCTAATGAGGGAATTTGACCCCTTGAGAAGGCTATATAAAGAGCAGTTCGACTTCATTTGACATACACTCACTCACAAGTTCAATCTACAAGAAACAATTCGATCTATAGCTAGGAAAATCATAAGAAGGAGAGTGAAGGTCTAGAAGAAGATGGAAGTACGAAATTTCTTATTTTTGGGCTTTATCTATGTCACATGTGTGAAATTTCTAGGGTTTCTTGGTTGCAAAAACAAGCCAAAGTTGCAGGTCAAAGTTGCAATAGGATGAAGTGAAGAATTTGGTAGTTAGAAGAGAGAAAACCCTTCTCTTGACCTCGTTGACCTTGTGAGAGTTGTCTTGCTCTAAGTAGGTCTCAGGAAGAGACTATATTATGGTTTCCAATGTTGGGAATCAAGATTGTCATTAGAACAAAACCTGCAGGTGTTAGGCAACGATCGCATTGCCAGAGATAAGGATACACGGGAGGCGGTTAGTCCATGTTGTGAAACACATGGGGAGCATTGGTTTATCCAATGTCCAACAATCTCCCCCACAACGTGAGTTGGATGTGTCTCTAACTCTTGATTTACGCTCTGATATCAATTGTTGGAGATACTGAGGGGGGGGTGAATCAATGTTTCTTTTTACAATTGTTATTTTACTGTTTAAGATCTCTTAGATAAAAACACAAAATGAACAATTACAAAGATAAATGATTTTATTAATAAGAAACTAGAGAGGACTTCAATCATGTTTACAATGAGCTAATTGTAATGAGGTTCTAATTGACCAATCATGATGTTCTTTTTCATACCCTTGAGAGGGTCTCCTTCAGTGAATGTAGCAACATCAAAAGAATATCCAGTCTCCTCAAATGAACATATCATGATTAGTCAAGTGGTTGATACTATGTCAAGTAATAGTCATCAAATGACCTTCATATTGTCACAATAGGCTTTCATTAATAACTGACAAGGCTATATTTATATGGACATAATGTTGAGAAATAACATTGTCTATGCACCCTTCTAGACTATAATTTTTCGTACAACAACTTCTCCAACTCTGAATCCTTAAGTATATAGAATCTTCCTCCATATTTTGGTTGAAACTAAAAAATCACCTTGAAATATGATTTGGACGTAACAATCATAATCTAAAACTTCATTATTCCTGAATGGGGATTTCTTCATTCATGTTTTTACTATAGAAAATATTTCCTAAATGAAGAATGGCTATTTTAGCATAAGTCAGAGGAAAGTTTTTTTTCAAATAAGGAGATGTAGTGGGTGAGTTATTTTATCAAGTATTCAATCTTCAATCCCACATTTTTTCTTATCTCATAACCCTTCTCCCTTTCTTTATCAAGTATAAATATTCAAGATAAGTATATTTCTCCACATGTCATCATGTTGGTCTTCAAGTCATAAGCTACTTCTGCTGGCATAGTGTTTGACCAATGCTCCCCATAACTATATGCATGGTCTTATGAAGCCCTTAAATTGATCACTAACAATCATTAATGCATTTAACACATAAGCTACATTCAACATGTTCTTCTGGTGCAACCTACTTCCTCCTTCAAACTTTTGTGACTCTCTTTTCTTAATTAATTGATGACTCATCAAATTGTCTAGGGACCCACTTCAATTTGCAATATCTAGCTAAATGCCCAGTATTATGGAATTTGAAGCATTATGTTCTAAACATGAATGTTGGAGCATAATTTTTCCTGGTAAATGTACTGGAGTATCTTTTTACAATCTTACTTCTAGAAAATTGATTGTATTCTTTATGGATTCCCTTGTTATATGCCCTACAATCCTTAGCCATGTGCCCAAAATTTGAGCAAGAGTAATAATAACTGAGAATATATA
>APFE031055594.1:4424-44596 GCA_000404065.3 Pinus taeda | reverse complement strand
TTTGCGTTGATGTACTTCTGAAGTTACTTTGCCTTGAAATTATTTGATGATTATTTATCACCTCTTGTATTTCTTACACCATCTGCATGTCTTCTTGGAGTAAAAGTTATTTAAATGTTATTTTGACTCTTTTCCTTGCCTCTATAGGAACTGGGGGTGTTATCATCACTTTTATGCTTCTCCACATCCTTGTTATTTGGTGAATTAGTGTTTGCATTAATTTTGCTAGAGGGGTCACTTGCATAACCAAGACTTGATTTATCAACGAGGGATATTTGATGACTTAGGTTTTCATCTAGGGTTTGAGATCTCTTTAGACTCTTACTCAACAAGTCAACTTTTTTCCTTATGAGATCAATTTATTCTTTCATCATCTTGCATTATTCATCCTTTTTTGCTAGATGGGTCTCCAATTCTTCCTTCTTCCTTGTTGCTTCACATGCTTGGGCCTTGAGAGAGGAGACATTTGATTTCAACCTTAAGATTTATTCATCTTTTTCTTCTAGTTGGCATGCTATAGAATTTATGTCCCTTTTTTCTTCATTTACTTGTCCTTCTAGGAGGGCCAAAACTTTCCATCACCTTTTCATATCCTTGTACTTTCTTTTTTGCTTCTTCCAACTGAGATTTAAGGGAGGAGACCTCTTCCTTGAATTGACAAAAATTTTCTTCAAATTTGTTCAATTCGTCATGTCTTTGTTCAAGATGGTTTGACAAAATGTCTTCCCATTTCTTTGTTTTATCCAACTCATTTGTCATGGATATGACTTCTTCATGATGCATTTTCTTGTTTTGATGCATTTCCTCCTTGATCTTGTTCAATTCCTTATCTCTTTCTTGTACTTGAAGCTTCAAAAGGTCAACTCCCTTTCTTGTCTGGTCAAGGCCATGGTCACCATCTTGTGCTTGCTTCTTGATCTCCTCATTTTCCTTTTTCAACTTGCTTATATCTTCTAGGGCATTTACAAGCTTTGTCTTAAGATCTATTTCAACTTCTACTTCAATAATTTCTTCATCATATCCTTTATGAAATTGTTTTCGTCATCTTTATTTTCAATTATCTAATTTGGTTCATCTTTGTGTAATTTGTCATCATCTTCTTGATCAAAGGTCACGACCAACAATCCTTTTGAGTGAAGATTTGGATATTTTCCGAAACCTCTTTTACTGATGAGAATTTCTCCATTTTGAATTTTATAGGATTTGGTAGGCCACTCAAGATATATTTAATAGATGTTGCATTATGCTCCTTGGAAACTTCTTCTTCCATTGTGCTTCTTGTAACCACAGATTCACAAACTTCAAAATCTTGAGCCATTAAGAAATTCTTCATTCTTACCTTTCAAAATTTACAATGAACAATGGAGTTTTCTCAATTTTATTATCCATTGAGGAGGTGATACCTTCGAATGGTTTGCAAGACTTCTTCCTTGACTTTTCCATTTGTGTTATAAGTATCTACCTTCTAGTTGTAATGATGAGACTGAAGGTACTAGCTCTGATACCAATTCTTTGGAATCAAGATTGTCGTTAGACCAAAACCCGCAGGTTTTAGTCAAACGATCGCATCGCCAGAGATAAGGATCCACGAGAGGTGGTTAGTCCATGTCATGAAAAAACACGGGGAGCGTTGGTTTATCCAATGTCCAACATCCAAGTAGCTGCAAGGATTAAGTTTCTGGATCAAAGTTGCAAGTCAAGTAGTAGTGTTGTAGTTGGCAGGTTGAAGTTACAAGGCGTATCATTTTGGTGGAGAGTAAAGGAAGGACTTGAGTAAGGGCCAACTTGGTACTAGGAGAAGGACTTGGTCTAGGTATTGGGTCTTTGTATCTCATCTGAAGCATATTATTAGAAGATAAGAGTTTTTGGGTTTTCCCTTTGGAGGGTTTTTTCCCTAGATGAGAGCCTATATTTGTGTCCTATTTTTGTTATTATTATTTTTCTTCCTGTTTGATGAAATATCTAACTAAAGAAGAAATAAGATAACTAAAAAGATTCACAAGTGCTATCAAGGTTAAGAAAAATAAGATATAATAGTTGAAGCTTTACACTTTATAACATGGTATCAAATCAAAGGTGAACAAGGAAGGAATTTGGAAGGACACTAAAGGGAATTGTTGATCAAAAGATAGGAAGCTCTCAAAGCCTGAAAGAAAAAGACTATAAGAAAAATCATCTCTTAAAGGAATTCAGTTAAAGTCTCATTGGTAGAAGACCCTTCTAATCTAGGGTTTATACATTGAATAAAATCAAGACTACATCAATATCTCAAGGATGGTGTTGATCTCACAAAAAGGAAGTCTATTTTTAAGGCATCAATCTTGGAAGTTGTTGGTGGATGAATCCTAGGGAACATCTTTTAAGGACATCATCAAGAACTTTCCAAAGGTCTTGAAAGAATCAAGAAGGTTGGAGACATCATCAAGTTGAATCTTGGTCATCAAGTAAGTACATATTATTACATTGTGAATGAATCTTCAATCCATATGGGTTTTTTTTGCAAAGAGAGCAACTAGCCTTATTGGGGCATCAAACTATTGAGCATGGAAGAAAAGAATTGACTTGATACTGACAAAACAAGAAGTAATGGAATATGTTACTGGGGAAATTATTGAACCTGAGAAAGATAAGACATAAGAACTAGAAAATTACAAGAAAGGGGAAGTAAGAGCTCAAAGGATCATAGTTGAATCAATTAAGGATTCTCTTGTTCCATTTGTTGAAAATTTGAAGACTTCCATTGCCATATATGACAAGCTAGTGAATTTGTATTTAGTAAGTACAACAGGACAAATGATGTCATTGAGGAACAAGTTGTACAGAATCAACAAATCAAAGGATGGGGATTTGGCATCCTTTCTCATTAGATTCTTTCAACTAAGAAACCATCTGCAAGGACTTGGGGAACCAAACACTTATTCTGAGGTAACCATCTATGTACTAAATCCATTGCCACCATAATGGAGTAGATTTGCAACAAAATCCTACTCCAAAAAGGATTCAACTCGCTTTGATGAGTTGTGGGTGCACTTTATATTGGAATAATTAAGGTCAAGGAGGATATTGGATCAGTTGAGAAATATTAAGCTTTTCTAGCCCGCTTCAAGAAGTTGAAGAGGGGGAAGTTTGGTAAGTCCAAGAAGAAAGAAATGTCTGAAGTGAAATGTTTTGGATGCAATGAGTTTGGAAACTTTAAGAGGGATTGTGCAAACAAGTAGAAAAATAAGAGAAAGGAAAGGAGTGAATATCATGTAGTCGATACAGTGGGAGAACCTGAGAAGAAGGCAAAGAAGGAAGAAGTGTAGGATATTTACAACTAAAGAAGGTTCACTTACTATCAACTTCTCTATGAAGACTAATATTTCTTTTAGGATAGTATGTTTTGCATGGCATCATAGAAAGAATTATATGATAGTAGCATGTCTAGAATTTACATGATTAAGTTGCTTTATAGAGATAATATAGATATATGGATAGATAAACCATTTTTCATATTGATCATCTAGATATTATCTAACATTATGTTAAAGGTTTTCATCCTTCTTAGTTGAAACATCATGGTTTAGGAAAGACCATCATTTTGCAAGGTATTTGGGAAAAGCATCATGACAAGGTTAGCATACATTCCATGTAATGTGGAATCAATACTGGTAAAGGGATGAAAGAATGAAATGGGTCAGGATGCAGGCTCTTTGTGAGATATATGAAACTAGATTATCGAAAGAGAGAATAAGGATGAATGTTGCATATAAAATTTTAGATAAGATTCATATGTATAGAATATTGTGGAGAGAAAGTTGGTCATAAAAATATGCTTAGGTATATGGAGATATGATGCTTGAGAAAAGAAAAATATTTGACTTACTTAAGGATTTAAGACTTTCTATAGAATATATTAACATCTAGTATAGTCTCCAGAAGAACAAGTTGTAAATTGGTGATCAAGTTCGATCCTTAGGCACTTTGATGCATGAAGGAAAAGACATATGGAGATGAGGATGGAGAGAGAAAGTCATCATGATGAGGTAAGTCTGATTTTCATTGTTATTGGTTATCTAGTTAACATATTATTTTTGCTACCTCGAAGAATGTTGCAAGAATATATGATGGAAGTTGAGGTAAGTTCAATTGTATGGATGAAGGATATTGAGGGAAGCTCAATATCTGGTACCTGGAAACTGTGAAGTCAAGATATGAACATCGTGAGATTAAAAGGTAGTGGTGCAAGAATATAACATGAAGGTCAAAGGAATATCACTTTCAAGAAGAAGCTATGATCAACTTGAAGTTTGAAAAGGGTCAATGTAATGCCTTAATATCAAAGAAGAAATTTATGAGGAAGAAGATTGGACTGTAACTTGTCACAAGATCAAAGAGAGAAGGTGGCTCCATGATACCTTGAAAGAAAGAAAACTCTATGATGAAAGGGACAGAGGGATCTAGAAAACTATGAAGAACTAGAATCTAGTACTCTTATGAAGCAAGTTGTAAGGTTTGTGATGGTGAATTCCTAAATATAAAGGGTGTCTAGATCTCCTATGATTTTGAGAGGGATTAAAGGAGTCTCTTTGTATAGGAGAAATATTATATTCTCAAGATTAAAGGAGAATAGGGATGTCCTCTCTAGTTGAGAGGGAGATATGTTGGGAATCACTTGTTCATTCTCATATTCGGGTGATGAAGAGAGAATGGTGAAGGATTGGATAAGAATTTGCGGTTTCCTTGAGGATATAGCATCCAAGAAAGGAAAGGGACCGACACTCTTTGAGGAGGTGACAGGTATCCAAGAGAAGAGTGGTCGAAGAGGACTAATATTATTGGAGGACTCAGGATTGGAAATCCAAGATAATAATAGTCCTAAAAGGACATACCCCCTAGACATCTAGATGGGGTATGTACCTTGTAGAGGTAGTGTGGTATCACACATAAAGCCTCCCAACATAATGCTCTTGATCAAAGTAGAGCTTGTCCAGTTAGGCCTCAGGGACAGTGTTGGTCATGATGATGATGCTTATACTATGGCTTATCAATCCAACTCTTCTTGATAACTCTTACATTTTATATATGATGTTGTACTAGTTGTACAATAATGAATACCTCCTTAGTAACTAAGAGGCATTGTTGAGAAATGTAACTATTTTTGGCCTTCATAATTGTTGTATTCATTTCAATATGTATCCTATGTAACAAACAAGAAAAGAAGAAAGAAAATTATTATTATTAAATCATGGGTTTCATGCTCATTATTGATGGTCTTCTAGGTAAAAGCATGTTCTCTATGCTTCTACGATTTTTTAGGTCTTAGGATTTATTATCGAGTCAATGGAGTCAACATCATGTTTATAAGACCCTTCTGGGAAATTTGTATTTATAAAATGAATTATTTTTTAGTCAAGAAAGTCTTGTGATCTCCAAGAGTACAAGTTGGCCCTGGGATCATCAAGTCGTCCTAAAGGAGGGAATTCAACCCCTTGAGAAATCTATGTAAAAATAAATTCGACTTCATTTGACATACACTCACTCACAAGTTCGATCTATAAGAAAGAGTTTGATCTGTAGCTGGGAAAAGAAGAAGAAGGAGAGAGAAGGTCTAGAAGAAGTTGGAAGGACGAAATTTCTTGTTTTTGGGCTCTACCTCTCTCACACATGTCAAATTATAAGGTTTCTAGGTTGCATAAATAGGTCGAAGTTGCAAGTCTGAGTTGCAATAGGACGAAGTGAAGAATCTTGTAGCTAGAAGAGGGAAAAACCTTACCTTTACCTCGTTGATCTTGGGATATTTGTCTTTCTCTAAGTAGGTCTCAGGAAGAGGCTATATTAGGGTTTCCAAGAAGCTACAAGGAGGAAGTTGTTGGATCAAAGTTGCAGGTCAAGTAGTAGTGTTGTTGTTGGCACGTCAAAGTTGCAAGGTGTAGCAGTTTGGTGCAAAATAAAGGAAGGACTTGAGGAAGGCTGACTTGGTACTGGAAGAAGGACTTGGTCTAGGGATTGGGTCTTTGTATCTCATCTAGAGTAGATTCTAAGAAGAGGAGAGTTTTTGGGTTTTCCCCTTGGAGGGGTTTTGCCCTGGCTAAGAGCCTATATATGTGTACCCTTTTTGTTACTGTTATTTCTCTTGATATTGTTTGATGAAATATCTAACTAGAGAAGACAGAAGATAAATAAAAGGATTCACAATCACTATCAAGGTTAAGGAAAATAAGATATAATAGCTGTCGCTTTACATTTTCTAACACTAGGGAGGTGAGCGATGAAGGCTCACTTGGAAACTTGTTTAGGTTTGGGTGAAGGGACTAATAGAACTCTATTTGTTGACTTTTGGCCTGGATTGGGGTTTTCCAAGATGGTAATTGTGTTTATGATTTGTTGTTGGTTGTTTTTAATCTTCTCTCAATGAATATATATTTCTCTCCAATAATTTTTACAGCTCTTTGGTTAAAACTAATAAGAATTATAGAGGAATACTACAATAATACTACTTTTGTAACTAAGTCTTGATGTTATGCCTACAAAGGTATGAGTTTCGAACAAAACTCTCTATGTGTGTGTGTGAGACTTAATGAGGTCACAATATTTATTTATTACCCATACTTTATTGTAAAGGAAATTGTGAATAATCTAGTTTATCATTAATTTTAACAAATTCTTTGGTTACCACTAACAGAAATTAGAGATCAATATTAGCATTACTTCTCTCTTTTTATGACTAACTTAAATATAGTCACTTCATTTCCTACCTTTATTATAAATGATATTTTATTTTTTTTAATTTTGGTATCCCAAAGGAAACCAACAACCCACTTGACACGTAACTACTAGTAAACTTCTGGGGGTCTACAGCATGTCCTCCTCTCTGTAAATCAGGGCACAACCAGGGGATTTGAACCTTGGATCTCTCAATTTTCACAGATTTCACATTACTTCGATCATCAATTGAGTTGCCTTCTTGAAACTATTATAAATGAAATTATTAATGATATAGTTAATCATTAATTTAATTAAATTCCTTGATTACAACTAATAAAATTATAATAAAAAAATAATGGTAAATGTTATTATTATTATTATTATATTAATAATAATAATAGACTTAAATTTTTAATATTTAGGAAGCATTTACTTATAATAAGTAATTATTTGTATGTGTACCCATTATTACATCACCCAGTGATGTTAGAGAGATGATAAATATAAACATCGTTACATATGGAAATCCATATGAAAGTAGTATTTAGAGAAATGATCAAATTTAAATGTTCACATGACTAATCAATAACCTAGTAGATTTGAAACTGCTCAAACATTAAGAATAAGTATATTATACCAATTATTATAGAAAATTGGATATATGTGTTCCAAATATTATAGAAAGTTCACCCACTCCACACTACCCTACATGGTCTTATGATTCTATGAATCAAACAGTGTGAAAAGACGTTTGAAATCTTAAAAGAAAGAGCTTCTCAAGTGTCCCATCAAAAAATTTATTGACAACTTGAAGCAATTCCATGTCCACTTCATGATTAAACATTATGAGTCATTTAATCTCTTTTAGGAAAATGAAAGAGCAGCCAACTTTATGTTTTACAAAGAAGGTTTAGTCATAACCTCTATATTGGGAAAAAATTATATATTATTTATTGATTAAAGAAAATTGTGTTTTATATAGAAAATCAAGTTTCACATTATAATAGAGATAATAAATAAATCAATTCAAGATAATATTTAATAGCATTCCTAGTTTGTGTTTTATTTGACATTTGATATGATATAGATGGTCTAAAAGAAATTTTTGGGCAATGAAAAATTGGCTTTTGTTAATGATAATTGATTAAAAAAAAATTGACCTTAAAATTTTTTAGTATTTTTTTAAGGAATTGGCTAATGAGAGGGGATAAAGTTGTTCATGATCTCGTTGAGTTGATAGTTTTTTATTTTATATGGAGATCATAAGTAACTACTAATAATGAAGTAGAAGCATTAAGGACTCATTTTGCTCAAAGATAAAAGGGTTTAAAAAGTGATAGTGATTAGAAACTTAATGGTGATTACTTCGGCTCTTTTATCTAGAATGCCAATTACAAATTTAATGTTCCCAACAATATGTCAAAGTGTTACTTATATGGGACTTGATTTCAACTATGTAGCCTTTCAAGTGTCGAGAAAGTTGTGAACCTCAACACAAACCACAGGGTTCAGTATTAAGTTACATGGTTTAAGAATGGGAGCTCCCTCCTAGAAAACAATGTGAAGGAGGAATATTAAATGACATGTACCCTCTTTTTCCACTTGTATCCTTGTCTCTCTCTCTCTCAAGTATTGCACCTCAACGCCCATGGATCCTACAGGTAGGATTAACTAGATCTTTCATGATTTACTGCTTTCATTTTCAAATATTGAAGGAAACCTTAGTGAGAGGGATAATTCCATAGAGGGTCAAGATCAATAACATAATTTTCATGCCTCCCAAAACAATCTTCTTGTGTTTTCAATCATACATAGGCTTTGGGTGTCCAATAGTTCATCTTTAAAGGATTGGGAAGTGTCATGGAGTACTACCGTTTCTCTAATAGTTGTTGTGTCCTTTGCAGGCTTATATATCTAAGGAAGGGTCTCTATTGTTGTGAAAAATATGTCGCAAAGACATTAGGCAATGTGATGTACTTTGAAATTCAATAAGAAAGAGTGTCATGGAGCACTATCATTACTCCAATAGTTATTATATCCTTTGCAAACTTAGAGGTGCAAGGTCTCCACTAGTGTGAAAAATATGTTGTTGGGTATGTGTTATATTCTTTGTACATTTATCCACATGCACGACGGGGGGTTCACAGGGAAGCCCCCCTTGTTCGAGGGATTATAATGGGGTGATAGCCTCCCTTGTTGGGGGGGGATTTTTTTAGAAGTTTCTCTTATGGTTTTGTGCATAGTTTTATGCATAGTGGTTTTTCCTATCGTTTTATAGATCTGGTCAAAGGAACTACAATTATATTCTAATCCGGGGTTAATGGATTGGGGGTTTATGAATGCTACAACATGTATATATTGTATTGTAACATTGTAAAGGAATATAATGAAAAATCAATATGGTTTTCCAAGTTTTGTGTTCCAAGAGAAAAATCTCTTTGTATATTTTTTGTGATTCCCATTGTATATAATCCGTTATTTCTTTTTTAAGAATGTGTTTGAAAGTATTATTTGTACAAGTTTAAAACCTACATTTGGTATCAAATCAGTTTGGCTTCAAGGGGACATATTTATGGCTAAGGGGCTTTGCTCGGTCCTATGGCAGACCCTATTATAGTAGGATATTTGTTGGATCGATTATTGAGGTGAAAGGAAATGGAGAACATGGGAAAGATAGAGATGATAAATTCAACGAACAGAGTTTTGAGTTGTGGAAGTTTAAGATGGAGGATATGTTCGTAGATAAAAATCAGTGGATCATTGTGGATCTAGGTACTAAACCAATGCCAATTTCGACAGAATACTGGGGCAATTTGGATTGGAAGGAAAATAGCACAATACAATTGCATGTCTCTGATTCAGTATTATTGAATGTTTCATGGGCAACTATAGAAAGATCTTTATGGGACAAGTTAGGGACTTCATTACAATCTAAGTCCCTCATAAATAAATTGTTCTATGAAAAAAGTTGTAAAACTTGAGGATGAAAGATGGAGACTCAATGAAAGAGCATCTGATTGCCTTCAATACTATGGTAAGTCAATTATTATCTGTTGATATTAAGGTTTTAGATGAGGATAAGTGCATTAGTTTGTTATGTTCTCTACTAGAATCGTGGGATAGTCTAGTTGTTTCCATAACTATTAATGCAACTAACTTCAAATTTGATGAAATAGTCCCATCCTTGTTCTCAGAGGAGATGAGACGAAAAAACATGGAGATTTAGAACATAGATGCCTTGTTTGTAAGAGGATGCCCCCAAAACTTAAATAGAAATAAATATTCGAGTGGGATATCTAAATATAGAAGGAGATCTAAATCTCGAAGAAAATTTGTAAAGGTATGTTTTGTTTAGTTTTGTGTAGCATTGGGAGGTATTCCCACATGCCAAGGAGGTATCCAAATCAGCCTAACCAAAAAAAAAAAAAATGGGGCTTCAAGTCGGCCCAATAAGAGAAGTCAACCCAGCTCATGAAAGGGTGTTTCCCTTGGGTTAATTTATTCCCATTCGAATATTATATATAGATGATGTGACATCTCGTTTTATCCACCAAGCAAGTGAGTTTCTTCTTCATATATCTTAGTTCTCTTGGACAACCGCATGTGTGGAGAAAAGGAGGACGATTTGATTGTTTTATCGAACTGTTTCTCTCTATATTTTACCAAGTTTTACCCGATTTGACTCAATTATTTTGGGCCGAGTATGACTAGAGTTGATTGAGCTGCAAGAGGGCCAAACGTGAATAGGAATTTGACCACAGTGAATCGCAGTTGACAGCAACAGCTCCAAGGTTGAAGTTTGACTACAAGCTAACTGTTAAACTAGGGTTGACTTCTGCACTTTTTGGCTAGTTTTACCAGCATTGACCTATTGCTACTTTGAACAGGTTTTAAATAATATTTGGATTTGTACTTGGCACATATTTCTAGAAAAAATGTGATTTGTAAACCTTACTAAAGAATAATTTCTCCCAAAGAAAAGTTGATGGGTTTTCTCCCAAGGTAAAAATATTGTCTCTATTGTGCATGGTTGTATTTCTATGATTTTCATTGTTTCTATTGCATTCAATGTTGATGTTTTCTAAAGTGTAATTACTCAATGATATTAGTGGCATAAGAATATTGTGTGAAAATCATTAGAAAGTACTGGCAAAAAATTGTATCTATTATGTAACTTGTAGATAATTCAACATGGGATAAGAGACTTGTTGAAAGAGAAACTATTGAAGTAAGCCTAAGAGATAGTAATCGACAGCTTGATTTAATTTTTTATCTCTTGTCAAAATGGTGCCAAGTCTCGGAGTAGAATATAGGTTGGATGGTGTTACTAATTTCATATCTTGGAAGACTATGATACTTCTTATATTGGAAGAAAATAATCTTCAGGATCATGTGAAGAATTTATTCAAGAACTAGAGGGAGTTGAGTAGAAATACAAGCATAAGAAAAATGAAGCCAAGGCTAAGAGAATCCTTATAGATTCTATAAAGGACTACTTGATTCCTCATGTTGTTGATGCTCTAGTAGGATTGTATAAGAGTAGCGACACTAGTAGGAAATTAACCCTGAGAAATCATCTTGGTAATGTCATGATGACTAGATCAAATTTTTTTGTCTTGTATCTTATGAGACTCTCCCATATCAAAGATGAGCTTATAACCATTGGAGATAACATTGATGATATAAGGCTAGTTACAATGACTCTCAATGGATTTCCATCTTTATGGAGGCATTTATTTAGGGAATCTGCGCACACAAAAATATTCCTAAGTTTGATAAGTTATGGATTGGTTACATCCAAGAGGAGACAAAATTGTTGTTCATGAACAACTTGCAGAATCTATAAGATGAAGAAACCTAAGCCCTTGCAACTCATATAAGGAAAGGAAAAGCAAGAAGGAACTTTGGAAATTTTGATAAGAATAATACAGGTAGAAGACCCACTCATGTTCAAGATCAGAAGAAGAAGGATATGTCAAAGGTCAAGTGCTTCCTTTGTCATGATTTTGGACATTATTCCTCCCAGTGACCCAAGAAGAAAAGGAAGGGACGTAAATATGCATCAGTAGTCAATGTTGATGATGAGCATCCACTTCAGAAGAAGTCAAAGGAATTCTTCCTTTAGGAATTTCTACAAGTAATGTTTGTGGATAGTTGTGCCTCTATTTACATGATAGGTTTCCAAGTTTATCTTATAGATTTTTCAGAGAGGGAGTTGACAATTCCTTAGTAATATCTTCATTAATCGAAAGATAAGCACTTCATATTTTTTCTCCCTTGATTATTATTCTTATTTTTTGTCAACCTCTTGTCTTTGTATTTTGCTTAGTATATTTTTTTTCTTCCATAGCCATTTGAATGGAATTTTCAGAAAGGAAGAATAGGTCCATTGTGAATATTTACAAGGCAATAATTCACATATCAAATGGAAGCATACAAGCGAATTTTTTGTGGCAAGAGGATTCTCCCATAAAAGGGACTATGAGGATATTTTTGCTCCAATCACCAAATGGTCAGGTTCTTGGGGCTTGAGCATAGGCTCGGAAAGAGTGATTGATGTTCGAGGAGGGGGATCGTACATATTCTTAGGACATCTAAGACCAGGCCAAATGATCGGAAGGGCTTCCAATTCCAAGGGAGAAAACAGTAAAGCAGAATGGAAGGAGTAGCCTTCCTGGAGGATGTCATGGGTTAAATTGTCAGACTAGGTGCTTAGAGACGGGAGGTATCTATGAGTTGTAGCCTTTTATGAAGAGTCCATATCAAACAGAAGAGTATGCTTCATTTATAGAGGGAGAAGCAATGGCATAAGGACTTGATTACATGATCAAGGGAGCATCTTGGATTATCTTAGATGGATTTGCTTCATTGTCATAGGGAGTTAGCCTCAGTGTTTGAAGATGAATGATCTTGGTTTGATACATTATTTATTGAGATTAGAGGTGTGGAAAATACCTGATGAGATCTTCCTCACACAAAGGAAGTGCATTGTTCACATTTTGAGGATATTTCGTATGTTGAATTGCAAATCCATGCCTACACCTATGGTAACTAATATGAAGAAGTTGATTGGATCTGATTTAGATTCAAATTTGGTGGATCCCACGATGCACAATCATTTGAATGGGTCCTTGATTTACCCAGTTAACACCATGCATGATATTTTCGTTGCAGTGAACACCCTAAGCTAGATTATGGTTGAGTTGAGAAATGTACATTGGGTTGCAGTGAAGCATGTGTTGAGGTACCTTCGTGGTACAGGTGGATATGGTTTGAGATATGTTTGAGGTGGTGAAGTGAGGTTGCAGGGATATATTGATTTGGATTGGGCGAGGAGTGTAAATTATAGAAATATCATTTCGAGGTGTTTCTTTAGCTTGGGATCAACTATGATATCCTATTTTAGCAGGAAGAAAAGTTTCACTCTGTATAGAAGACTCGGCACAATATATCGTAGCCAATGTTTCAAGTCGTAAAGCAGTGTGGCTTTGGAAACTTCTTACAGTACTTCATCTAATGCATGATGTAGAGAGGAGAAGTGAAGCTCTAATACATATCCTCACACGAGAAAATTGCATACATTCTCACCAATCCTCTATCTTCCATACAACATAGACAAGCTTGCCGTGATGCAAAATGTCTCCCTTATTCAGAGGGATTGTTGATGCCTTTATAGGATCATGCATACCCTCTCCTGAGAAGTCAGATGGACTTGGTTGGGTCATGTTGATTTGAACAGCAGACATAAATGAAATTCACTTCATAATCCATAAAGGACTTTGGTTGATCCATGTTTATTTGGCTAGGGGTCAATGGTCTAGGGGAAGGTCCTCTCCTAAGAAGCCATGAAGGACTTGGCTAGGTCATCCTGATTTTACCAAGGGATATAGATACATTTACCTGAGGAGCCATAAAGGACTTTGACCGGTCCATCCTTATTTGACTAGGAATAAATGGCCTAGGATATTCACATTGCCTACTTCAAGATGGAGTGATCTATAGAAATGCATGTGAAAATTCATGTTGCCTACTTCAATATGGAGTGATCTATAGACATGCATCAACATAGAAAGCTCATGAATTTTTCTTATGGAGGATAAATTTCAATTAAGGTGAAATTTGTTGTAGGGAAGGAGAACACCTCCCTTGCTAAGAGGGAGTGTTGACTTTTATGTAGCATCAGGAAGTATTCTCAAATGCCAAAGAGGTCTCCAACTCGACCTAAGAAAACAAAAAATTATTTTTGGGGCATGAAGTCAGTCCAGCTCATGAAACGGTGTGTCCATTGGGCTAATTTACCCCCATTCAACTAGTATATATAGATGATGTGACATCTCATTTTCTCCACCAAACAATTGAGTTTCTTCTTCATCTTTTTGGTATCTCTTCGACAACTACATGTGTTTGATGGAGTTGTTTATCTCTTTGTTTGATCGAGTTTGACCCTGGTTGACTGAACTATTTTGGGCCAAGCTTGACCAGATTTGACCGAGCTAGAGGAGGATCGCACATGCGCAAGAATTTGACCCTAGTCAATTGTAGTTGACCATAGTTGACCATTGGAGTTGCACAGCCAAAAATTCAATTCATGCTTACTATTAGACCAACATTGACTTCTAAACATTTTGGTTGGTTTGACCAGCATTGACCTATTGCTACTTTGACCATGTTAAGACTAGTATTTGGATTTGTACTTGGCACAAATTTCTAGACAAATTGTGATTTCTAAAGCTTGCTAAATAATAATTTGTCCTAAAGAAAAGTTGTTGGGTTTTCTCCCAAGTTTGGGTTTCCCAGGGTAAAAATATTGTCTCTATTGTGCATCGTTTTATTTTTATGATCTTTATTGTTTTTTCTACATTTATTTTTTATGTTTTCTAAAGTGTAACTTCTTAATGATATCAATGGCATAAGAATATTGTTTGAAAATAATTAGAAAGTAATTCTCTAATAGAAATTGTATCTATTGTATATCTTGTAGAAAATTCAACATGATGGAAATGTGAAAAAGGAGGGAACTACTGGAAAGGTTGTAGATCAAAAACCATTGAGAAAGGAAAAGGATATGATGATGCTCCTTCTGCAAAGGTGAAATCCACCTCAGATGAAGGCGGAGATGTGTACTTGGCTTCTTCAAGTACACATGTAGATCATGAGGCATGGTTGATTGAATTAGGTGTATCCTTTCATATCACTCCCCATAGGGAGTGGTTATGTGAATATAAGACATATGATGGTGGTGATCTCTTCCTAAGTGATGAGAGGAAAAATACAATCATTAGGCAAGGAATATTCAAGTTGAAGTTGACAGGTCGAAGGATTAGAACACTCCTTGGTGTTATTCATATTCCAAGGTTGGCCATAAATCTAATTTTTAAAAGCAAGATGGATGATGCAGGTGTAAAAATAGTGTTTGGGAAAGATACCTACAATATGGTTTGAGGAGACTTGGTATTGATGAGGGGAGTTTGAATTGAAACTTTGCACAAGATATTGGGAATTATTTTTATTGATGATTGCAATAATTATGTTTTTCCTAAGAGTGGATTATAAAAACTTGTAGTCTCTGGAGAAAGACTATTTTGTTTCATCAAAGACTGGGACATATTGGAGAGCAACGCCTTTGAATACTACATGGTAATGGTATGGTAGAATGTGTGTTTAATTTCTCTCTGGATTTTGATTTCTATGAACATTTTGTATATGAGAAGCAGAATCAGGTGAGGTTTTCCTCTAGTCCTAAGAGGGAAGAAGGAGTATTAGAGCTAGTGCACATTCATGTGTTTGGACATGTGTCGGTTCCATCACTGGGTAAATTTGTGTATTACATCTCATTTATAGATTAGTTATCAAGGAATACATGGATATATTTTCACAAAAAGAGATATGATGTCTTTGACAGGTTTAAAAAATTTAAGGATCTAATGGAAAATTAGACAAAGAATAAGATTAAGGTGTTGAGGACAAATAATGGTGGAGGGTTCTACAAGAAGGAATTCGAAGAGTTATATAAGAAGTGTGGCATAACAAAACGGAATATTGCTCCATACACACCTCACAAAATGGAGTTGTATAAAGGATGAACAAGATGTTGATGGAAAAAGAAAGGAACATATTGAGTGGTATTGGATTAGGATAGGAATTATAGGTAGAGGCAATGGATAATGCATGTTACCTGGTTAATAGATCACCTTCATTAACTTTGGAGGATAAGACTCCAAATGAGGTATGGGTTGGTAAGAAACCCCCTCTCACACATCTTAGGGTATTTCATTGTGATGCATAGGTACATGTTCCAAAGGAGAAAATAACCAAGTTGGATAGTAAATCTGAAAGGTGCATCTTTATTGGATATAAATATTGTTTAAAATGTTACAAGCTTTGGAACCCAGAAACCAAGAAGGTTGTGTAAAGTTGACATTTGGTATTTATAAGTGAAGGATCTCATGGAATAGGAGGTCCTACCAAGGAAAAAGGAACCATAGAATATATATTTTGAATTGAAGGATGAAGAATTAGACTCCACTGAAGAACAGGAATCAGAAGACGAAGAACCACACGCTCTAGTTCTGAGGAGATCAGTTTGAGAAAGAAGGAAACTAGAGAGGTATACTCCATTTGATTTCCATTCATTTTTTTCTTTTATATTACTAATGATGATCCTAGAATTGTTAGGGAGGAAATGGATTTAGAGGATGGCAAACTCCGGAAAAAGACCATGGTTGAAGAAATGGCAGCCTTAGAAAAGAATGAGTGTAACAGCCCTAGTGAAAATTCCATGTAAAAATGTATATAAGGCCATGGTGATGGGACAAGTATTCCAAGATGAATGGTTGGGGAAACGTCCTAATGGGTGTTGATTCAGTTATTATGGCTAAGGAAATTGGCAAAGGAAATGGCAAAGGATTTGGAAAGGGAAAGAGGCATTAATTGGCATTTTATTTATGAAAATAATTGAGATTAGAAGAAAAAGGAGGTGAAAGGTCACAGGTTTCATGTGAGGAGGAAAATGAAGAAAATAGAAGCCTCATTAATAAAAAGGCTTTTGAGGATCAATGGGCAGGACTTGGTCAATTTAGTTTTGGACCTCTCTCATTGTTCTCTCTCTCTCTCTCATACTCTTGGATACTTAGAGTTTTCTTGGAGCACTCTTGGAGGGTGTGGCATACTTGGATTTTTGGAGCAAGAAGGCAAAGGAAGAGTAGGAAAGCGCAAGCGGGCATCAAGATCAGCAGCTACATCATATTTTCTTGCAGGTACCGAGTTGTGTGTATGATTTCTTCACTAGTTTTGGCATGCATGGCACATGCATGTGGTTTCTTGGTCATGATCTATCACTGGCATGGAGGATTGCCTGGATTGATAGTGGATTACCTAGCCTTTCCATTTATTGGATAGCCATGGTGTTGTGGGTTTATTTTCTCTGTTTCTAGTTGGTTCTCATGTTTCCTTAGCTTGGGTTGAGCTATTAGTTCTTGGAATCCTTGGTTGGACAAATGCTCTGGAGCCTTGTAACGAATTGGGTTAAGTTACTAGTCCCATAGCCTTGGCTGGACAAATTCTCTGGAGCCCTGGAACATCTTCGGTTGAGTTACTAGTCTCGTAGCCTGGGTTGGAAAAACGTTATAGAGCCCTTGGTGGGTTGAGTTACTAGTCTTGTAGCTTTAGTTGGACAAAAACTTTAGAGCCTGGTAAAAGTTGTGAGTTGAGTTACTAGTACCATAGCCTTGGTTGGACAAACTCTCTGGAGACCGGTAAATGTTGTGGGTTGAGTTACTAGTCCTGGGAGCTAGGTTGGAACAAACACTCTAGAGCCCTGAAAGGATGGGATGGAGACTGATCTGATGTTTGTTTTGTGATGTCCGACTATGAGGTGGAACCACTATTTGATGGGTTATGGTGGATGGCCTCTAGAAGCCCTTGATGAGTTTTGATTGATGTGTTTTATCAAATCCTACATTCATGCTTGGAATATGGCACGAGGGTGAATGGATGAAGGAAGATTTGACTCAGCCATTCTATGGTCGGGTGGAACATGGAAGTCCCATCTCAGGTTTGGATTTTGCATCATTAATGAAAGGTTATTTCTTCTTGTATCTCTATGATAATTATGGTGGATTATATGTGGTTTATATGGTTGTGATTTCATTGGTATTTATGTCCCTATTATGTTGGCTATTTACATGTTTTATGACAGTAGCCATGTGTGGCTCTTATCATGTTCTTACTTGTTATTGAATGATCAATGTATCTATGACCTAATGGATGAAATGGAAGCTAATGTGATAAGGATACAATGCTTCATAGCGAATCTATGATAAGTATGAGACCCCTATGCTCGAATATGTTATTTACACTTGTAGGTTGCATATTTACTAAGTGTTTGACAAAATGCCTATCATGGCTAATGGGGGTCCAATCAAGGTCTTGAACAGGTATTTGCTTTAATACTGTCATTTCCATGCTATTTTACAAATTTAGAGAGATGGTTCAGTTCTAGGTAGTGACCTGGGCTATGGGCCTGAAAAATTCACTCAAATCCCAAAGTCGCTGGCATAGAACTGACAATTTTGGTCTCTGGTCACTAGTAGGAAAGCTTGTGAGAGCGATTTTGGGTTGTTGGTTGCATGCACGCCTTTTCATGGGAGCGACTTTGGGTTTAATTCATCTAAATGACAGGTTAACTTAGGGATTGGGCACCTGGAGTGGTGGATTAGCTCCTTGTATGTTATGTTTTTGTCGATTCCATTTGCTTAAGGCTACCTAGGAGATTGAATCATATCATGGTAGCCTCTCGTTGCATGTTTACTCCTGCTAGTCAGTTTCTTGGGTAGATGTGCGAGGAGGATGTTACATAGTGGTATCATAGCATGGTTGGGCCCTCCTAGGGTTGTGTGTTGATCATGCTTTCGTGTTGGTTGCATATGTGTTCCTTATGCGTGTATTCCATGTGCTTATTGCATTTGGATGGTGTTGATCATGGTTGTAGTGATGTCTCCATGTGAAGGTTGAAGATGTTGTTGTGGAGTATGTCTTTATGTGGGTATCGTTGATTATGTAGTTGTCATGCATGTATGGTCTTAGGTATAGTTATGCATGAAATGTAGGTCAAACATGCCTTGTGAAGTCATTATATGCAATTTAGGTCATCATGGTGATATTGGTTGTTATGATGCTAATGTGTTGGCTGAGATAGAACAGGAGATGCAGATCATCATAATGAGGTTGCAGCATTAGACTTTGGAGTAAGAGTAGATCGTCATACAGGTATTGTATGTTTGGCATGTAGGTATGTAAGTTAAGGATTGTCATATGCATTAGGCTTATATATATTAGGTTCATGTAGATATATTTTGATGTTATGGTTACATTCATGATAGATGTTAGTTGATTAGTGTATTTATATGCACATGCGTCAAATAGTCAAGAATGATAGTAACATGTGGTTGTAAACATTGTTATTTTTGGTTAGGTTAGATAACTTGATGATTATGTTATATGATATTTTGTTTATGAGTATGTTATAGGTTAACTTGTTGTTTCTATATGAAAGTTAGCTTGACAATTAGGTTTTATGTTGTTGATGAGCATGATATATAACTTATTGTTGTTATGTTCTATTAACTTGATGATTAGGGTTATTTCATTGAGATCTTGATGTTGTAATTTGGATTGGTCATATGCGTGATGGTTATGTTAATTTCATTGAAGATATTGATGTTATATGTATTGTGTTAACCTGGTTTGACCATTGCAGATGGTTATGGTTGTGATATTCAGGTATGAGCCGCATAATTTTGATATGGTATCGTACTCATCTAGATTGATCATACATATGTGATTGCTATGCATAAATGATAAATGCTTACAAGTTTATGATGTGAACATGTTAGTTAGTTTGTGTTATGGATATCGTCATCTTATTTATGTTTGAGTTAACATGTTGTAAGTTATATTTTTCTAACTAAATTCATTGTGCAGACAAGATAGCCTCCCCTGAGATACATTAAAGTATGAGATTTCTTATGTCATCTATTTCGGGTTTGAATGTTTGATTATGTTGTCTATTTGGTGTTTGAGTGTTTGGTGTCTATTATGTCGTCTAGTTGATTTATTTAACATGGTATGTTTGAAATTTGGTTTAATGTTTTATGAATTGCATAATATGAGTATGTGTTTATAGAGTTTCTTACATATGTGTCGAGACAGTCGATATGTACTTGATTATTAGTGGGTGATAGTTGTAGCATTGTGTCTAAGGACTATGAGTTGACTATGAATTATGACATGATTATTTGTCTTGGTAAAGGTTGATTTCAAATTGATATATATGATTGTCTTGATATTTGGAACATGTGGTTGACATGTGTGAGCAGTTGCAGGGTAACCTGCTTAGTATTAATGGGACAAGGTAATGGTCTATGTGTTTATATAACTAATATTTGGGTGGTGATAGTACACAGTAAGCCTCGATTGCAATAAGGTAAAAGAGTAAAAGAAAGGAAGTGGGCAAGAATTCCATAGGCTATGTTTGGAAACCCTAATTCCAAATAAATGAGTGCTTTGCATATAGGGAGTCTTCTTAACCTTGATTTTGTCTGACATTATGTGGACACGTGTTATAGTCATGAACATGTACTTGACAGGTATATTAAACAGTCTCTAGTTGCAAGTGGATATGTCCAGGGAATTGAAGTCCCTTGAGAGATGGCGTGGATGTGTTCAGTTGCAAGCAACGTGTTTGGCACAACAAGATAAGGTAACTAGTGTATTGTTATATTTATTTATGCACTAATAGTTATGTGCTTATGGCAGTATGATGCAGGGAGTTACATGTCCAGAGAGATTTCCATGAAATATTGAAGAAGGCTTGGGTTGAGCTTTCCTTGGGAACCATGGGGATTGAGTCATAGTGTTTGTTGCTAGTCTTGCGCTTGTGGTATTTTGGTGATTTTTTGTGCTTGGTTGTGGTTTTTTTTATGTCTCGTGCAAGGCCTTGCCACTTTGTTGTGGTGTCATAATTTTATTGACTTTCACGGTTTTCTTCTTAGTTGTTTCTTGCCTTGCCTTTTGTGTTTTGAGTCTTGATAATTGCTTGGGAAAGAGGAAAGTTGATGGAGCTTGGGAGCATTGTGTGCTACCTGAAAGGTAATGTAAGATTCAGTTGAATCTTTGTGCATGAGTAAGCGCAGCGGAGGGTAAGACTATGACATCTAGTTGGACTAGTTGGGTCCATTGGTGTAAATGGACGATGGCAAGATAGGCAGGGGAAAGGTAACCAGAAAAGATAAAGTAAATGAACTTGAGATGTTGGATGGCTTGACTAAGTTGGGAATGATGGTTCTCAATGTTGTGCATGAATAAAGGAAGTTATCTTAACCTTGACCTTGATATATATTATTTATGTTGTAATCATGATTACTTTATGCTAATGATTATATGCATATATGTATGTATGTACGTTGTTATCTAACAAGATCATCATGGATCATGATTGTTTTATGCTAATATTTATGTATATGTATGTATGTTTCTATGTATCTGTCATTGTTTGACAAGGTCATCAGGAATCATTCTTG
The DNA here is from genome assembly GCA_000404065.3 of Pinus taeda. Classification (NCBI taxonomy): domain Eukaryota; kingdom Viridiplantae; phylum Streptophyta; class Pinopsida; order Pinales; family Pinaceae; genus Pinus; species Pinus taeda. Next base: position 23,330 of record APFE031055594.1, on the reverse strand, counting down.
TGGAGGAATGATTTCTTACACAAGAAAATGACATGAAGAGGTTCCTGGTATTACAAGGAATCAATTGGGAAGAGTAGTCATAACAAATATATGAGGTTAGTATCATGTCGATATGATTTCATATTATGTGATTATATTATGGCTATGTTATGGACAGGTTACACCAAGGGATACATCAGCAAAATGAAAGCAGTGTGGTATGCGGCATGATGGGACAAGCATGGATAAGACACTGGAAGCAAGGTTGTTTGGTAAAGATTCAGTGTGGTTTTGGATGTGTGGTAATACTATTGTGCATATGTCATATATGTTGTATTTATTTCACCTGTGATGTTGTGTGCATGTGGTGTGGTGTATATTTAGTGTATGTACATGTTGATTATGTAATGTTATGCACATGGTGCAGTACAGATAGTGTTGTACGAATGTTGCATATTCAGTGTTGGGTATAGATGGTGCTATGTATATGTTGGATATCCGGTATTGTGTACATATTGTACTGTGTGCATGAAGGATATGTGGTGTTGTGTGCATATGGTGTTGTGCACATGTTCGATATGTAGTGTTGTGTACAGATGATGTTATGTATATGTTGGAAATGCAGTGCTATGTACAAGTGGTGTTGTGTGCATGTTGTACATGTGGTGTTATGTACATATGGTGTGGTGTGAATGATTGTACGAGTAGTGTTGTGTGCATGTGGTGATGTGTACATGTTGTACAAGTGGTGTTGTGTACAGGTGGTGTTGTGCACATGTCTTGCATGTGGTGTTGTATATATGTGGTGTTGCATACATGTCGTGTGTGTGGTACTGTGTACATGTGGTATTGTGTACACGTTGTACAGTGGTGTAGTGTACATATGGCGTTGTGTACATATTGTGCAGGTGGTGTTGTGTACATGTGATGTTGTGCACACATTTTGCAGGTGGTGCTTGGTACATGTGGTACTAGTGTACGCGTGAAATTGAGTGCATGTCGTACATGTTGTGTTGCGGGCATGTGGTACTATGTATGTCCCTTGTGTAGCCGTGGTATCATGACATGTATATTCATTGTGTTGTACTTTGTGTGGGTACATGTATTGTGTGGTGTTGTACATCAGGTATAGATCATGAGTTGTGTTGTATACCAGATGTATTTGTATGTTTTGTGTCGTGTTGCACATTATGCAAATGTATGTATTTGTGATGCACATTGTGTATGCATACATGTTGTGTGTTTTCATACACTTGGTGTAGGCGCATGTATTGTACCGTGTCATACATTAGGTGTAGACGTATGTGTGGTATGTCAGGTTTGGGTGAATGTATTGCATGGTGTTGTATGTCATGTGTGGTTGTATGTGTGTGATGCACACTATGCGTATGTGCACCTAGTGGAGGAGAAGGCACTGGGTGTTTGTTGGGTGTGGCAACCGATTCAGTGTGTGTACAGAAAGAACAAAGGCATAAGCAAGGATTGACGCAGGATAAGTATCGGAATTTTATTTCAACTTTATTATACATGTGGTTTATGATTATTGTTTATGATGATTACATGTGAATTATGATTCTGGTTTATGATGGTTACATGTGATTTATGATTTTGATGGTTATGTTTTGAGCTAACCTAATGTGATATTTTACGCATGTTTTGGTCAAATATGCTAGTTTGACTTGTTGTGACAGGGAGCGAACAAGATTGCAAATGTACCTTATTGACGAGCTACCAATGAGGTATGATGTGAAATTATTTCAATTTATTTTAAATCTGATGGAATTTATGTGCTTGGTATAGGAATGCATGAAATGCCTGATTGGGTGATTGAAATCAACTGCAAGAATTAGCAGCAGCAGCAAAGGAATTGAAACAGGGAGCAGTATGTTGATAAAGCACTTCAAGAACGAGGCCATTGTGGGGCACTGGTACCCAATAGTATCCATTGATTTCCAAGAGTATTCTATGATCGGTATGATGGTTTTGAGGCAGTATATGCCTTGGTTTGTTTATCTTTTGATGTAAGGAAGCCTTTCCAAAGGATGGATTGCCCAGGATGGGGGTGCCAGAGGAACTTGGAAGGTGAGTGACTGCACGGAAGAGGTGACTGGATTCCCAGGGGACTGTATAGTAGAGAAGGGAAGGTCATGGATGGATTCGGTTTGGCTCATTAGCATTTCCAAATGGAATCAGATGCACAATGGGATTGTGCCAGGGAACAATGAGTCGATAACTGCTCACTAAGAGGACAATTGGCGCGCAATTATAGTGTTTGACATGGGATGTTGTTTGACTATGGCAGTGGATTCTGGACTTCCTGGGAAGGATGTGAATCCTAGTATTACTTGAGGGTGGAGGTGTGAGCCTCTGGATTCCCTTGTTGTAGAGGCAGGCATTGTATCCTTTGATTTGTTGGTTGAGAAAATGTGTATGTGTGTATATTATTGTAAATATTGTATCGAGATGGATTTATAAATCTCCATAGACATTATGGTTATTTGTTGGTTCAAGCAAATGTGTATGTGTATATGTGGTTATTGTAAATACCGTAATGAGTTGTGTTATAAAGCTCCATTAAACGGAATCTTTGTAATGTTTCAGCAGTGGTCATTGTAAATACTGCAACGAGCTATGTTATAAAGCTCCATGGGCGATATGTTTTGTTTTCAACAGTCTTGTTGGTTATAGGTGTCATTGAACGTCGAGGATGGTGTTCCCCCAAGGGGGAGGGTTCTATAACATCCCTAGTGAAAATTCCATATAAAAATGTATATAAGGCCACGGTGATGGGACACGTCTTCCAAGTTGAATGGTCAGGGAAACATCCTAATGGGTGTTGATTCAGTTATTATGGCTAAGGAAATTAACAAAGGCTTTGGAAAGGAAAAGAGGCATTAATTGGCACTTTATTTATGAAAATAATGGAAATTAGGAGAAAAAGGAGGTGAAAGGTCACAGGTTGCATGTGAGGAGGAAAATAATGGAAAATGAACAAAATAGAGGCCTCATTAATAAAAAGGCTTCTGAGGATCAGTGGGCAGGACTTGGTCAGTTCAGTTTTGGAGCTCTCTCTCTCTCTCTCTCTCTCTCTCTCTCTCTCTCATACTCTTGGATATTTAGAGTTTTCTTGGGGCACTTTTGGAGGGTGTGGCATACTTGGATTTTTGGAGCAAGAAAGTGCAAGAGGGCATCAGGATTAGCAACTATATCATATTTTCTTATAGGTATCGAGTTGCATGTATGATTTCTTCACTAGTTTTGTCATGCATGGCACATGCATGTGGTTTCTTGGTCATGATTTTTCACTAGCATGGAGGATTGCTTGGATTGACAGTGGATTGCCTAACCTTTCCATTTCCTGGATAGACATTGTTTTTTGGGTTTATTTGCTTAGTTTCTGGTTGGTTCTCATGTTTCCTTAGCTTGGGTTCAGTTATTAGTTCCTAGAAGCCTTGGTTGGACAAACACTTTGGAGCCCTGTAACGGCTTGGGTTGAGTTACTAGTCTCATAGCCTTGGTTGGAAAAATGCTCTGGAGCCCTGGAACAACTTGGGTTGAGTTACTAGTCTCGTATCCTGGTTTGGAAAAACTCTCTAGAGCCCTTGGTGGGTTGAGTTACTAGTCCCATAGCCTTGGTTGGACAAACACTCTGCCTTGGTTGGACAAATGCTCTAGAGCCCAGTAATAGTTGTGGGTTGATTTACTAGTCTGGGATTCGGGTTGGAAAAAATACTTTGGAGCCCTGGAAGGCTGGGATAGAGACCGAACTGATATTGGTTTTGTGATGTCCAGTCATGAGGTGGAATCATTGTTTAATGGTTGAGGTGGATAGCCTATGGAATCCTTGGATGAGTTTTGATTTATTTGTTCTATGAGATCCCACATTCGTGCTTGGAATATGGCACAAGGGTGAATGGATGAAGAGAGATTTGGTTCAGCCATTCTATGGTCGAGTGGAACATGGAAGTCCCATCCCATGTTTGGATTTTGCATCATTAATGAAAGGTTATTTCTCCTTGTATCTCTATGAAAATTATGGTGGATTATATGTGGTTTATATGATTGTGATTTCATTGGTATTTTTGTCCCTATTATGTTGGTTATTTACATGCTTTATGACAGCAACCATGAGTGGATCTTATCATGTTCTTACTTGTCATTGAATCATCAATATATCTATGACCTAATGGATGAAATGGAAGCTAATGTGATAAGGAGACAATGCTTCATAGCGAATCTCAAATAAGTATGAGACCCCTATGCTCAAATCTATTATTTACACTTGTAGGTTCAATATTTACCAAGTGTTTGACAAAATGCATGTCATGGCTAGTGGGGGTCTAGTCAAGGTCTTGAACAAGAATTTAATTTAGTACTGTCATTTCCATGTTATTTTACTAATTTAGAGATATGGTTCAATTCTAGGTAGTGACCTGAGCTCTAGGCCTAAAAAAGTCGCTCAAATCCCGGAGTCGCTTGCATATAACTGACAATTTTGGTCTCTGGTCGCTAGGAGGCAAGCTTGTGAGAGTGACTTTGGGTTTAATTCATCTAAATGATAGGTTAACTCAGGGGTTGGGCTCCTAGAGTGGTGTATTAGCTCCTTGGGGTCCTGAAGTACCTAAGGGAGGTATGTATGTTGTGTTTTCGTTGATTCCATTTCCTTAAGGTTACCTAGGAAGTTGAATCATATCATGGTAGCCTCTCATTGCATGTTTACTTGGCTTTCCAGTTGCTTGGGTAGATGTGGGAGGATGGTGTTGCAATGGGTCTTGGGATATTATGGAGTTGTTGGTTAAAAGAAAACCCATTGGAAGTAAATGGGTGTTTAAGAAGAATTTGAATGTAGAAGGAAAAGTGGATAAATGCAAAGTTCAGTTAGTAGAAAAAGGTTATTCCCAGATGCGAGGAATTGATTTTGATGATATTTTTTTCTCTTATTTCCAATTTATCTTCTATTAGATTGATTTTATATGTTGTTATTGTTTTTTATTTTGAGGTTGAACAAATGGATGCGAAGACAACATTCCTACATGGAGATATGGAAGAAGAGATATACATGGAGCAACCAGAAGGCTTTACAATGAAGGGTAATAAATAACTAGTATTTAGGCTAAAAAATTTATATGTATGGGTTAAATCAATCACCAAGGATGTGATTTAAAAAATTTGATAATACAGAGAGTTGGCTTCACAAGAAGCAAAGCGAATCACTGTGTGTATATTAAATTAGTTGGTGATCATGTTATTTATTTGGTCTTGTATGTGGATGATATGTTGCTAATTGAAAATGATAGAGAAATTATCCAAGATGTAAAGACCCAATTGTCCTCTAAATTTGACATGAAGGATCTTGGTGCTACAAATTTTATTTTGGGCATGGAAATTAAAATAGCTCATGCAAAGAGGAAACTTTGGTTAAATCAAAGGAGGTACGTTAAGACAATATTGCAGAAGTTTAATATGTAGGATAGTAAACCAGTAAAAGTTCCTATTCCTATAGGTGTAAATTTATCTACAAAATAGTATTCAAGGACGCGGGAAGAGGAAGAGGAGATGTCCCATGTTTCATATGCAAGTGTAGTTGGAAGTTTGATGTATGCAATCGTTTTTACCAATCCAAACATTATACATGCAATGGGAGTAATGAACGATTTTATGTCAAAACCAAGGAACGAGCATTAGACAACAGTAAAGAAGGTTTTTAAGTATTTGTGTGGCATTAGTGATTACGATTTGTGCTACCAAGGAAGACCAGTATTGGGCAGAGTGTTGGACATATGTGGTTTTGTTAATTCATACTAGGATGAAGATATGGATCACATAAGATCTACAAGTGGGTATGTGTTTAACCTATTTTAAGGAGAAATCAGTTGGATGAGAAAGAGACAGTTTGTAGTGGCGCTTTCAACTATAGAATTTGAATACGTGGCATCCACTCATGCAAGGAAGGAAGTAGTTTAGTTACATAGATTGTGTTCAATTATGGGGTTGGTATAGCGAGCTAAAAGGATTATTGTGTCACCCAAAGTGAAATTTTCTTGGTAAATAATCATGTTTATCATTTGGAGACAAAACATATTGATGTTTAGTATCACTTTGTGAGGGATATGGTTAAAGATAGAAAGGCGTTGCTGGTAAAGTTTGACACTTTAAAGAATGTTGCAAATGCATTGACAAAGTTTGTGAGCATTGAGAAGTTCTCTTGGGGTAGATAAAAATGGGTGTTACTACCTTGGACTGGTGACTATGTACTCTTGTAGCTCCCCATGTGCAAATAAAACAACAAGTAGGAGAAAGAGGGAGGTTTTGTGTATGGTTTTATGCATGGTGGTTTTTCCCATGGTTTTGTAGACCCGGTCAACAAAACTACAATTATATTCTAATCCGATGTTAATGGATTGGGGGTTTATGAATGCTACGACCTGTATATAATTTATTGTAACATTATAAAGGAATATAATGAAAAATCAATCTGGTTTCCCAATTTTGGGTTCTAGAAAAGAAATCTCTATGTACATTTTTGCGATTGACATTGTATCTTTTTTGTTATTTCTTTTTTAAGAATTTGTTTGTAGGTATTATCTATAAAAGGTAAAATCCTACAATTCCAAAGTGAAAGGAAAAGTGATGAGCTATGAAATTCAATGAGAAAGATGGAATGACAAGGTCGAGGAGAAGAATTAAGATTATAATAAGATGAGGGAATTTCTTTGGAAATAGGGGGAAACTTCCTAGATTGAGGGGTTTTTAATCTAAATCATACATCTCCATAACTATACTAAGAGGGAGGCAACTGGAAATGGCGTATGCCTTAGCCTCTTTGCAAGATTTAGTTGAGCACACAATGACCAACACGAACTTCACTCCTAAGGCTTTGTGCTCCCCCTCTTGACCTGAGATAGTTCCTCAAACTCCACATGTCATGGACTAGTGGAAAGTTTGATGACGTTTCTCCTAGTCTTGCCCATTAACACATTGACATTAGTGGATGATCGTGTTGCGGGCTATCGCACAGTTGCAAGCGCTAGATTTTTCCCTATGACCATAAATAATTGAGAGAGTAACCCAAATGGATTTGGCTTCTAAATCCATAAATGGTAATTGATCATTTTACTTTTGCAGTATGTTTAGTATGTTTTGCTAAATATTATTGTTAGTCGGTAGTGTCTTAAACAATGTACCTATAAAGTCTTGAATTTGAGTAATTCTACAAACACTAGTGGTATTTTTAAAAAGAATTGTACCTATCCATTGATTTTAGGGTATGGATGCCTTAAAAAAATGTATTTATATATATGGCATGTTCACAACTTTTTAATATAAAAATTTATCACTATGAAAAGAAAATGTCATTAGGACCAAAATTTAAAGTATCTCTCCATTAAGGCGCTTAGGAGGATTGTTATCATCATGGATATTTCAAAATCTCATAGGTGTTACTAGTGTGGTGAGACTACCTTAAGGCATTTATCAAGTTAAAAGACATTTTTTTAGATTTGTTTCATTTAGATTCAAAATGATAGGAGATTGTTTAGTTAAATCACATAGAATTAGCAAAACTTATCAAGTGTATCAAAGTGAAGAAAACAAGGATTTACCCATATATATCAACTCAGGGTCCATTAAACTCTGTGTAATCTCAATATAATAATGTTATGCCCAAGTTGACAAAAAAAAATTGACACCTCATGTTCACAACACTCCTCTTATTTCATGCTATACAATGATGGAAACTACAGCTTGACCTAGGGTTATTCGAGTATGGGAAGTATTGCTTCTTGGATGCTGATACATGTAGAATGTGAATGTTGCTACTCTGGGGCCATATCAATCTCCTCAAGTGCTTCATGCTTGGAAAGTATGTCTTCTACATTTAGACTATCGCTGTTAGAAAGGTCCAAATGCTCAAATAGAAAACTCCCTTCTCCTTCATATCCATCCAACTTACCACCAATATGAATAGGAGGATAACCAAGTTTTGAAGTTGCCAACAATGGATTCTCCTCTCGAATGAGAGATTAATTAGGAAATGAGACTTATTCTCCTTCTTGAGCAAAGCACTGATCCTCCTCCTCCTCACATTTCAAGTGAAATACATGGTTATATGAATGATAGTGGTCATTTTAAAGTAAACAAATTTCAAGAACTTTAAGTAAAGAAATTAATAATAAAATATATATACAAGCAAATAAGTGGCTCCAACAATACAATTTTTTTAAAGATTTGGCCATTAATAAATCACATTTTAATCTTGCAAGCAAGTTGTGTGAATAAGCATTTAAAACAAGAAAAAGCTTAAGAGTTGCAAAGGAACAAGCACCATTAGTTGAAAGAAAAAAACTAACAACAAATATTGTATAAGAAATAAAGTATAATCAATGATGCCAAGTTTTAAGAACTTAATTTAGAATAATTAAGTGATGCAAATTTAAGACAATTTGTCCAATATGAGATGAAAAATAGTATTAGAAGACAACTACGAACATACTATTTGTTGGCATTGCTAACCTTGTTATTGTGATGTAAATATTCATGATTGAGTTTAAGAAAATAGTAATTCACCAATAGTCACTAAAGGTACACAAGAAAACGTTATGCTTGGGGGGGTTGGGTTTGTTATAAATTTCAACACAACTAATTTTTATCAATGTGCCCAAAGATGATTGACTCAATAAGGTAATAAGCCAAAAAAAGTGAAGGGTTAAAATTGAGTTAAATCAGTTATTGGTGATTCAAAATTTTCAAACTCTAAAACTTTGAGATTGTCTAAGTGTAGAACAAGGTTACCATGTGGATGAGATTGTTGATGTTTTTGTAAAATGCATAAGTTTATTTTTAAATCTTGTATACAAGTCATACCTTATACTACTAAGATAGGGTATAAAGTGTAATTGGCTACTTATTTATCCAACTTAATGAATCATACAATTATAATCACAAAAAGCCTTTCATGCTTAGCTCAATTCTTATAGTGATTATCTGTAAAAAGATCCCTTGATTAGTGTACCACCAACTTTATTCACACAAGGGCTTAGAATTCGAATGTTACTAGGCTCATTAACAAAGCAAAGGTGCCACGAAATATTATGAGCATTACCAACACTTAAAGGTGCCACAAAAGCTTATGATGATTAAAAGCAAATATCATAGAATGAATCCGAATTATTAAAGGGTTAAAAGTAGAGAAGTGGTATTAAAACCAAAACCACTAGCATATAACGTTTAAAATGAAGCATTTGAAATTTAAATTGAGGGTATAAAAGAGTTCACATGATAAGGTTACAAAAAATAGTTGAGATTAATGAAATGGAGTGTTCAAGAAAAATTGAAAAAAAAAAATCAAATGAATAAATATTTGATCTACCAAATAAGAACTAAAATATTGAATTAAAATGAATACATTATAATGTAATTTGCAACATCATGTCAACAAGGTGAATAACTATGAATACCTATGATGAGAATTAGAGAAATCATTTAAACCTTTAAAGGAAACAAGTTTTAACTCATAAATCAAGCATAGCATGCCAATTCAATATGAAGTTGCAATCCAATGTTACCATAAACTAAAACCACATAATTGAAGAGGTGAAATTAAGAATGTAGAGAAACCTTTAATAAAGAACAATGAAATTACTTGTTTAAAAAATCAAAACAAAATGTTATAGAATTCAAATGTTTAAAAAACTAGGAAGTCGCATCTAAAGGTGGAAGCACAAAGTAAACAAGACATTATCTACGAAATCCATTAAATTGAAAAAGGGGCTATGTCATTATTGAAGAAATTTTGTCAATCGATAAATCTGTTAAATGTTTATTAAATATTTAATGAACAATTTGTCATGAGTGTTTCATGTCTTGAACCTACTTTTACGATCAAAGATGATTCACAACATGAATGTTTTCATCACCTTAATCATGGAAGTCATAGTTCAAGTCCTACAATTTATCAATCCTCGCATAGACATCATTTTGCATGTGGAAAAAAACTTAAGTTTGATAATTTTGGTCAAGAACCTTATTGATGAAAAAGGTTACAATGTGGACAAGAGATGATTGATATTTCCCTAATAGATGTAGGTTTACATTCAAATCTTAATCTACAAGTAATACTTTATACCATTGAAGTAGGGTATGAAGTGTAATTAGCTACTTATTTAGTTGAGCTAATTACATTTACAATTGTCATAATCACAAAAGAAACATTCATGTTTACCTCAATTTTTATAGTGATGCAATATGAAAAGATCTTCTGATTAGACTACCACTACCTTTGTGACATCAAGAAAGCACTTAGAATTCCAATGTTATTGGCCTAATTAGTAAAACAACAACCAAAGGAGTTAGCTCAAGCAATCATGAGCCATGTATAATATCTCTCCCCTCAGCTAGGGAGGGCACAAATTCAACTCTTTTGATCTTCTCAAGATTACATGCTTGGAATTTATGCATCGATGATCTACCATGGTTAAAACCTATGGACAACATTGAAGTCTCTAAAAGGTCCTATGCATGGTTATGTGAAACAAATAATATATAAAATTGGTTACCACTTAAATTTTGCTAAATGGTTACTATCAAAGAGCATTAGCAACATTGAAAGGTGATCCAATAGATTATGATGAATATTTAAAAGCAAAGATGATAGAATGATGCCCAAGTCATAAAATTATTAAAACTAATGAGGTGGTATTAAAACCAATATCATTAACATATAATTTTTCGAATGAGGTCCTTAAGATTTAGATTAAGGATTTCAAAGTGTTCATGTGATAAGGCTACAAAAAATATTTGAGATCAAATACTCAAGGATGCCACAAAAGCTTATATTAAATATTTAAAAGCAAAAATATTAGAATGATGTCTAAACCATAAAATTATCAAAAAGTAATTAGTAAATATTAAAACCAAAATTATTAACATATAATATTTTGAATGAGATCCTTGATAATTATATTGAATATTTAAGAGTGTTTACATGATAAAGTTACAAAAAATAGTTGAGTTCAATGATATCGTGAAAAAAAATTCAAGAAAAATTGGAATAAAGAAATTCAAATGAATAAATATTGGATTTTACAAAACAAAAATGGAAATTCTCAATGTAAAATAAATACATTATAATGTAATTTGCAATACCATTGACAAGAATTAAATAAACAGGTTAATATTATAATGTAATTTGCAATACCATTGACAAGAATTAAATAAACAAGTTAATATTTGAACGGAACAATTTTAGCATACAAGTGCGGGATTGAATGTCACTTCCATGAAATTGCAACCCTTTGTTACCATAAACTACAACATGATGGGAAAAAACCAAGCAAATCAACAATATAAATTAGAAATATAAAGAAGGTTTTATGGACGAAGGACAATGAAATTACTCATTTAAAAAATCAAAATCAAATCTAACAAAACTCATGTTAAGAAAATGGGAAAAGTCACATTCAAAGGAAAATTACGATTTCTCAACAACACAATCTACAAATTGACTAAATTATATAATCATTGTCATTATTGAAATATTTTTGTCAATCAATAGCACTATGTAAAAATCCATTGAAGATATCAATGTACGACTTCTGACAGACATCACATTTCTTAAGCCTACTTCTACAATCAAGGAGCATTCTCAAGATGGAACTCTTTATCATCCTAATCATAAAATTCATAGTTCTAATACCACTTTATCGCCATTCACAAAGACATGGTCTTGCATGTGTGTTAACAAATTGGAGTATGGCATTGAAGCATCATCAACAAAGACATGCATAGATTCATAGTGAGATAAGTTTTAAAGGAGCAGCTAAAGAACCACACTAGGTATTAGTTTTCTTGATGTTTCAATCACCATCATCGAATAATCTTAAAGAAACAAATTTTCTCAAGGAAATGTACAACCTCATGCAAGTATAAAATTTATTAATTGGAGGAGCAATTTATCAAATCAAGGTTGGATAAAATTCAACCTTCCATAATAATTAGCTTTAACACCATCCAAACAAAATAATAATAGCAATTTATACATCATTATTGTTGCAAAGTGGGTGTATAACAAGGTGCCATATATCACTAAGTTTAAAGTGTCCTCTTTATTAATATTATCTAGAATTTTCTCTATTTCCACAAGCCCTTTCATCTTAATTTTCACATAATGATCAACTCTAGCAATGATTCTTGCATTCTCCAAACAAATTTGGGGACTAGTATTTTCCAATTGCTCAACTAGAGTAGGTCTTGGTTCTATTATCCTTAAGCTATATGGTGTGTTTTCTCATTCTAATCTGAAATTCTTTATTAGTCTCGCGATTATATTGTTTACCATGGGAACAAGGAATGGTATATATGTATTTAAAAAAAAAATAGGTCTATTGTGTCCTTGGTTGAGTCCGCCATAGCCCTTATTGTAGCAGGAGGATGAAAGGTGACTTTGATATTGCTTTTCTTAAGGATCTTGGATAGTTTCTCTATGGTCCATTTTATGTACAAAAGGGGAGTTTTGTCTAGGCTAGGATCTTTTTGCTTTTTTAACTGCCTAATTGAAAGTTTTTTCATCATACCCATTATTTTTTAAAACATTGGTGAGATGGCCTATTTCTTCCTCTACTTGAGACTTGTCAAAGATTGTGATGACTCGAGTCACAAGCACATTAATAATGCCTATGTTTTGTGTGAGAATTTAATACCAGTGAACATGTAAATATTTCTCAATGAGTTTTCTTCTTGTAACCTGATGATCTAGAGAGCCAATCCCATTCATAGTGATAAGGACATCCAAAAGAAATATATATTTATTCTCTTATACCTCCACTGTGAATTTTATATTATTAATTCAAATCCTCGAGGAATATATTACTACTTTCCCTTCCATGTAGCTAAATTACACTAGTTTCATCAACTTATATTTTCCATGTAGCTAAATTACACTAGTGTCATCAACTTATATTATCATTGTGAATATTCAAATCCTTGAGGAATATATTAATACTTTCCCTTCCATGTAGCTAAATTACACTAGTGTCATCAACTTATATTTTCCATGTATCTAAATTACACTAGTGCCATCAACTTATATTATCATTGTGAATATTCAAATCCTTGAGGAATATATTAATACTTTCCCTTCCATGTAGCTAAATTACACTAGTGTCATCAACTTATATTTTCTTGTAACCTGGTGATCTAGAGAGCCAATCCCATTCATAGTGATAATGACATCCAAAAGAATTTATATTATCATTGTGAATATTCAAATCCTTGAGGAACATATTAATACTTTCCCTTCCATGTAGCTAAATTACACTAGTGTCATCAACTTATATTTTCCATAGCTTAGACTTCCATGGGAATATGTCAATGGTTGTTTCTTTAAAAATTCTCCATATAAAATTTTAGCAACAACTAGTGATAACATCAATCCCATTGTGATGTCCCTTAATTGCTTGGAAAGAACAACTCAAAAAACTAAAGCAAGCGGATTTCAAACCAACCGTGTTGAATTATTTCATATCATCGTTCGCCATAACACTAATTAGCTCAATGGTCACACCCATGAGGATTTTTGTAGATAGAGAAACCACATCAAAGCTCACTACAGAGTATCATTAGCATCCATTCTTAGATTTTAGATATTGTTCAACTAATGGGGAGAATCCTTGATAAATGAATCAATGTTTCCCACGAGACAGCCTAGATTTTTAGCAATAAGCTTAGAGAGTTTATATGTATGTGAACCAATCGTATTTAAAGTTCATCTCAATGGACATCCATCTTTATGTAGCTTGAATAACTCATATATGTGAGGAGTAATGAATTTTTTGAGTGTATACCATTCCTTATTCCTTTCATAAACAATATATTGGTGATATTGGCAAACAATTCCATATCAGAATGAAAGAACACAATGTAAACCTTAATCATAACAAATCCAAAGGATTTTCTCTAGGAAAGAATGGAAAATACCATGCACCATGTCTTCTTATAGAATGCGAAAATCATCACCAATGTTGATTATTATGTGAAAAGGATGATTAGAGACTCTGTGGAAAAATAGAGGAAAATTCAAATAACCTCAATAAATAGGATGGCTTTAAACTCAATGGTACTTGGCAACATGTTATACAACTACTCCACAACAATTACCATGTATAAATTGCTAATATTTATTTGGTTTGGTTGTGTTAATCCTAATCATTATGGCACATTGGCTTATAGATAACGTTACTCCTTTAATTGATAATATTTTTATTTGCATGAGGTTTTCCATTTCCTTGAGTAAATTTATCTCCTAAAGATGATGTCATGATGGTGATCAAAATGTCAGGAATACTAATACCTAAAATAGTTTCCCATTGCCTCCTTTTGAAACATTTGATCTGAAGAAATATGTTTAAAGAGATAAGTATTATTCAAAGGCTTATTAGCAAAGAAGGTCACAAAGCAGACAAAAGGTTGTTAATGTTTTCCTTATGCACGCAAGTTTATATTCAAAATTTAGTCTATAGATAATACCACATACTACAAGATAGGGTACAAAGTGTAATTGGCTATCTATTTAGTTAATTGTTCATATTGTTTTCATAATCACAAAACACATTTATGTTTAGCTCAATTCTTATAACAATTGCAATGTGAAAAAAAATCCCTAGTGATCTACCATCACCTTTGTGAAGTCTAGATCACCTTTGTGAAGTCAAGCAAGTGCATAGAGCTCCAATAATCAAATGAGATTTCCACTTAAATGGTTGTTATCAAATAGCATTAACAACACTTAGGGTGCCAAAAAACTTATATTAAGATTAAAAATCAAAGATAATAGAATATTTTCAAAACTATGAGAGGATTAAAAGTATTGAGGTGGTATTAAAACCGAAATCATTTTCATATAATGTTTCAAATGATGTGCTTAAGATCTAAATTAAGGATTTAGAAGTGTTCATAATAAGGTTGCAAAAAATATTTGAACTCAATGATATGAAAAAGAGTTTCAAGAAAAATTGAAACATGTTCAATTGAATAAAACATTGGATCAACAAAATCAAAATCCTCAATTTGAAATCAATGCATTACAATGTAATTTGAAATATCATGCTAACAAGGTGAATAAATTTCAATAACAATGACAATAACAAAGAAATAGTTAAATCTTTAAAGGAAATATTTGCAAGCATAGGATTGAGTACCAACTATACATGAAGTTGCAACACAATGTTATCATAAACAACAACATGATAAGCAATAACT
Organism: Pinus taeda; assembly: GCA_000404065.3. Classification (NCBI taxonomy): domain Eukaryota; kingdom Viridiplantae; phylum Streptophyta; class Pinopsida; order Pinales; family Pinaceae; genus Pinus; species Pinus taeda. The sequence continues at coordinate 8,099 of APFE031055594.1, read as the reverse complement.
ATGCAATCTAGGAGGAAAAATAGATACATGTGAACAAGCTTCTATGAATAAAAAGCAATGAAATTATTTGTTTATAAAATCAAATTCAAACTTTACCACAGTGAAATGTTAAGAAAATGATAAATGTTACCCTCAAAGGTAGAAGCACAATTTTTCATCAAGGCATCCTCTAGAAAATAAACTCAATTGAAAACAGAGAGTCACAATTGAAGAAATTGTCATTAGGTAAATCTGTAAAATTATCCTTGAAGATATTAATGAACGTCTTGTGATGGGTGTTTGATGTCATGAAGATACCTCTACAATTAAAGGGAATTCTAAAGATGAAACTTTTATCGTCCTAGTCATGGTAGTCATAGTTCTCGAATCATACTTTATCAATATTCAAGAATACATCATTTTACATAGGTGGTAACAAACTGAAGTTTGACTTTGTTGCATCATCAACAATGATATACAGGACTTCATAATGAGATAAGTTTCGTTGAAAATCCTTATTAGTGAATATCTCCCATTAATATTTATCTTGGTTGGATCAATGTGTTTATAAGGCATTACTGCAATTTTGGGCGTCAACATTTTTTTCCTTCTTGTGTCCTTGTATGCTTTGATGTCTAAAGATGACCAAAATAGGTGTTTTGTAATATAACTCTAAAGATATGAGTAAATAATTAATTTGTCAATTGGGTCTAGCCTAGGTGGTTGAAAGGAGTGTTATCCTCCCTAACAAAGTTCGATTACTACAAGCAACATGTTAAGCCATTAATGAGTATATTGTTGTAACGACGTGACCCATATTATTTGCCTTACTTGTGCCCTAAAGAATCTAGGGATTACCCTGGGAACCATCCTCAAAATGAGGACAAGCACCAAAGGATTCCCCCCTGCAATACATAAAATGGACCAAAAGAACGGTTGATGATATAAAAAAAAAATATGTAACATATATAAGATACAACATCATAATAGCGTTATGGGTTAACTTGAATGGTGTGGTGAACTATAATCAAGAGATCAGGAGGTCAAGTTCTTAGGCTAGTTATCTATGTGAATATTACAGGTCTCACTTGATGTTCCCATTGGATTAGGTTGACAACACTATAACCAATTGATTTACCTCGAATACCATCAATGGAATGAGAGGAAGTATATAATGGGTTTCCATGTGTTGTGCATCCCATCAAAATACGCATTGAAAACCTTTTAGCTTATTCCATCTCTACACCATGTCCACACCCACTATTTAAGACCTATACAATAACCAATGAGGAAACAAAACTATCATTTTTATCCCAGCCTTGGTCATATGGCAAGAGGTTCTTATACTTCTAACTCGTATAATAATTATGAAAATCATTACTCAAAATTAAGTAGCCACATAAACCCATCGGCAAATATATATCACCTTGTAAACTACAAGTTTACATTTATTTAATTGGATACATGACCACACAGAGACTTCTGCAAAGAGGGATTGGCATGTTTTGTTTCAATGGTTAACAAGTAATATATGAGAAATAGTCCACTTTCTACCGAACTTTTTTATGTTGTTGTCAATTTTGCAATTTAATGAAAAGAGGTTTTTCTTCTTGTTTTTGGAACACGCTTTTCTAGAGAAATTTGATATCATGCCATACTTGAAGATGCATGTTTCATAGGAGCATTTTTGTCTTTGATTTACAAGTGACCAAAAATCTATGTTCCACAAAGACTTGGGGACGAGAGGATGCAGATGTGGGAAGACGTACAAGGGGATGTGTGGGAGTACCCTCAAATTTTAGGAAAATTTAGGGGGGCGGAGGGGCATCGACGCATGTATATATTCAATAATGAAATAAATTGATCCATACTTCCCCACGGAGCTGCTAATCCATCTAAAAAAAAGACAACCATATAGCTAATGTTTAAAGAGGGGAAGAGGGGTCGTAGATCGCCCCCACCTGGCAACCTGCATGGCCATCTGTCATTAAGAAACTTGTCTCAGACGAGGTAAGTTCTCATCAGTGTTGCATGTGAATGTGTGAGTGCTCAAGAAGGTACGTCGATGCTAAATATTATTAAACCCCTAGTTCAAAGAGGCAATTATGGTTCTAGAAGGGCAAGAATGTAGTTATAATGTTGTGAAGTGGAAGAAGCTAGTTGTGCAACTAACTGCATGAAATTGGTAGCCACAACTTCTCTTAAGCCATGGAAACCACTCCCCAATTGGAATAATCTTGGGCTAATAGACCAAGCATCCAGGAAGCATGCAATCTTAGACTTTAATGCTTGTAGTCTATCTCAGCAATTCAAGGTTTACAGTGGTTATTCTGGCTTTCCCTTTGTGTGGCTCTTCAATGCTCAAGTTTACCTTTTATTTCTTGTTCCTGATAGCTCATTTCAAGATTGGCTTCATTTTATGCTTTCAATGTTTACTACAACTTAGTATTTTGGATTATGGGTTCAATCCCCACCCTTGGTTTTGTTTTTCTAGGTGGCTTTTACTTGACTAGTTCTCTATGATTTGGCCTTGTCTCCCTCGCAGTCTACCAAATCTTCCTGTCAATTTACAACTCCCAAACACTGCCTTTCTCTCGTAGGTGTTGTCAACTAGCCAACCTATTTCATTCCTATCTTGTTTTCCTTGTTTTAGCTCCCTCTTTAATCATGGTGCATTGCCACCTAGTTAGTCCCTCAGGTTGTAGTTGTCGTGATAGGCTTGGACCGCCTCCTTCTCCAACCTTCAACTCCCCTTCCCTACACAGCACCCACACCCAAACATCGCTAGGGCCAGCATGGAGCAGTGTAGACGCATTATCCCCAGAGCCATCCAAAGAGTTATTTCATACATTGAAGACCAATTTAGGCGAGCTCATAGATTTGTCCCTACTTTTCATGTGGAGCAGGAGGCCGGAGATTGGATCCCCAATGTAGGCAATTCAACGAGGGCCAGATCATCAACCTACATGTAGGTGGTTAATCTATATTTGCATGTCAAAACTCTTATGAGCAAGGTTCTCACTGACATCGCAGACTCTTAGCAAGAGCTTATTATCTATATGGTTGAACTCATTGAGAAATGTACATTGTCAATGGCAAAAACAATCTAATGTTCAAGAATATCACTAACATTGAACCCCCAACATCGGATACCAATATCGATCCCTAGCCACTTGATCAAACACACATCACAACAACATGAAAGCACTCAGTGTTGGCATTATGTTTCTGGTATGGTTATATGTTACAGATGTTGTACTTGATGGCAACACCCATGGCATGGCTCTCAATATGATGAGAATTAAGAAGTACGCAGGAGAAAAGTTCACGGAATTTTATGCAGAGAAAAGTTTATTAAAGTTTATTTCATGTGGAGAAAAGTTCACGGAATTTTATGCAGAGAAAAGTTTATTTCATGTGGGAAAACTTACCTTTGGTCCATGGTAGTTAGTCCTTGGAATTTGAACCTATGGTTTTTGGACCATGGCATCTCGACAGACGTGTTGATACCTAGTATTGAGTTGATGGTATTGGTTTGTTATGGTTTTGGCCCGTGGTATTGGTCCATGATTTGAGGAAGAGCTTGCCTATATAAAGCAAAGGAGATCATTTGGCTTGTGTATGCTTTTGGGTGAATATCTTAAGATCTGAAATATTGGGTTATTGTTTCAAAAGCTCGATCTATATGAAAGTGAA
>APFE031055591.1:0-24785 GCA_000404065.3 Pinus taeda | reverse complement strand
TAACAAAGCTAAACTGAACATAACTCCATCAACTGCACCTCCAGTCCACTAAACTCAACTCACTTGAGTTCTAACTGAAGTCCTGCATGCAAATATTAGTCATCCCATAGTAACCACGTATTTCCTTCTGGGATCTGCATGTACCACATCCGTAGCTCATCCTGAAGTGCTCCAAGAGAATAAGACAAAGTTTATAGTCTAAATATTATTATGAGCTAATAATATTTGACTGTTCTATATTTAGACTGAGCAGTCACTCCGCTGTGGTGTCACTCCGCTGTGGTCTAAAAATAGAAGTCCATCTATTTTTTCCAACTTGATCAATCATCCATAAACAACAACCTGCAATCCATAGACATGATCCATATGTCTAAAAATAGACATAGTCTAAAAATAGACTTGCGCCAAAAATAGCCTGCGGGCCCACTTAGTGAAGGCGACTCTTTTCACTAAGCTCCATCATCTTGTTGCAATCTCAACACAGAATCACTTTACCAGGTCACCAAAGACATCGTATTAACTCATTTTGATCCAGCTGCCTCTGGCGCAGCCCAAAGGATATTTACTCGCATTTAATTCCATCACAAATTTAGGTTTAAAAAGTTTTCCTGCAGACTTTTTTAGGTCAGCTGTAATAAATACTTTTGGATGTTTTACCTATAAAGAGGACCTTGAACAATGTAACGAGGGTTGGTTTTTGTTGGTTAGAAGTTTTTCTTGAGCAGAGACTCGCACTATATATTTGATAATTTCTATAATCAAAGACTGCTTATGAGCTTGGAGAATGGATTGTTTACTGTGCTTAATGGTTGAAGAGTGACTGTGGGATTCTTGTGCTGTTACATGACTCAATAAGTGTTTCTTACCTCTGTTTTCCTTTCATTAATCATTATCTAAACATCAGAAAGAAAGATTAGTCTAGAACTTGTTTAATTGCACTCTATGCTCAGTTTCTGTTGTTTCTTTATGTTTCTCATCTATTTTAGGCATAAATATGAATTCCACCTGGCTCATATTTGCCCTAATTCACCATGTATGACAATTATCCAGGGATTCTTAACTGCCCCTAGATAGAGCTCATTTTCCTTCCCTCTGTTAAGCTGATTGAGAGATTCTTAATTGCCTCTCATCCCTTACATTTCACTCCATCTCTTTAGCTTGAAGGTTGTTCGATGTGCAGCTACCCTGCTCCATTTTCCTCTTGTGACCAAGAAAACGCACCATCAACCTTACTCCTTGACTCCACGCCCAATGGTTTGAAACTTATCACTCTATACATGCCTCTCTACTCGAAATCATCTTCCTTCCATTCAAACACCATCCAAACCTAAACAAAACCCATTGAACCCAATAACTAACATAAAATAATCATAAACAAAGCTAAATCATCAAGAGAGAGCCCTCTCTGATTACAGGTGGGCTAGAACCTGTAATCCAAAGATTGGTTTGTGGTTACCTCGGCCGTATCCCTTCAGGAGCTTAGGGACAACCTGAGTGATAACACAGTCCACCTTTCGGTGACACTGCCTGGTTTGATGCTTAACCACCCCTACTTAAAGATGCCAATATCAATGAAGGTCCACCTCTTAAATAAGTTATGTACGAGCAACTGAGAGCCTTATGCCCCACTACACATCAATTTTCTAAGGGCCTCAAATGTATACCCATCACTTAATCCATTTCTCATGCCTGTAAAACTAAGCCTCACCATACCTGTAAATGTATCTTAGTAAGTTCAATATAAGATATTATTAATATGACTTGGATGATTATGCAGACACTGTGGAAAGACTTTCAATCTAAGGCTTGGACAACCCCCCAGGTTCTGAAGGGGAAGAACGTGGGGAATATAATTTTGAAGGTGGAAAACGACCATAATGAGAGAATACTAGAGAGGTTCAAAGACCAAGGGTTGAGATAAATGATAGGAATCAAGTGAACTTGAAAAATTAGGAAGAGCCCTAGAATGAGAGGAACCTTAGACTCTAGAGGAATTTGAGGAACCATAGAAACCTTAGAAACTTCAAAAACCTAGGAAATGTTAGGGTCCCTAGAAGGAATGAAGGAGAACTCCCACACACTAGTGAAGGCTCTAGGTTTGGATACGAAAGCGATGAGGAAGACAACATCAATCAAGTGGTCTACTACTCCCAAAGAGCTAACCAACGACAACCCTTGGCCTGGATAGCTTAGTCTCCTTTGGATATCTGAGGTCAAGTTCATGATATGCCACAACACCCTGAGAAACATTTACCAAAATTTGACTCCAAGAAAGGGTCCACAACTGAAGATCATATCAATAATTTTTCCTGGATTTGCAAATGATTATTGTAAAACATGATGATGTTGCTTGCATAATTTTTCCTCACACCCTGGAGAATAAATAAGCCACGTGGTATCACTCTTTTCCTGTAGCTTCTATAGGGAGTTTGGATGAGTTTCAAAAGACTTTCCTCGAAAAGTTTGTTGAAAATAATACACCATCTATGTTTATTACCAAGCTAAGTTATTTAAATATGGGTAAGAAGGAGACTCTTGACAATTCCATTACTGATGTGACTCTTGACAATTCCATTACTGACGATTATTATATTAAATCCTTGCCATGTGACATTGCAATGTTTGTGAAGAGAGAATCAAAGGTATCGAGAATTTTGCAGATGCACTTGTGGTTGAAAAGGATTTTCTTTCCATAGGAGCACTTGAGCATGACATACACAAATATTCGAGGACTGTTAGTAAGAAAACCCAAGCCCCATCCAAAAAATCCCATGATAAATATTCTTTTGATTTTAAAGCTTTAGCCAAATATTTGAAGCAATTTCCTAATAAAGTTTCTAAGTTACAAAAGGAAAACCAATGAGTTCATCAGATGACAAATCTTACAAGCCTTTCTTCAAGAAGAACAATAATATTCTTGCAAAATTAACTCAAATTTCTAAGCAAATTTCAATGTCGAAGAGATTGACATCTATAATTATTGTACTTCTCTCCAGGATGCACATTCAAAAAAATATTCCCCGAATCAATACACAACATGACTCTTATCGTTACCAAGGTGCTTGAGGACCAGGCATTTAGTGATGAAGATGAGGAAACTAGAGATGTCGAAGAGGAAACCACTCCTCCCAATGATAATGTTGGCTCTTCTGTTTTAGTGTTCAAAATTGTTCAAAGGGGTTAGGTCCAATCCATCCAAGAAGCCCATATGGGAGACAATCCTCCCCTTAGGGCACCAAAGATGTATAACCTAAGGAGTAAAGGTCTGGTTGTAGAGCCCACATTGGAAGAGAAGAAGAAAGAATTTTTAAGGACATTGCTTCCAAACAATCATACTCAAACTTAAACTTCAGTTCCTAAAACTCCACATGGACAAACCTCAAAGAGCACCTTGAGAGGCAATAAATGTAACTCCAATACTCTCGAAACCCCTGTTAAGTCTTCACAACTTGCTTCTAATATAAAATCCTCTAAAGATGAAATTGTGTCTTTGGATATGGGATATAACATTTTTGAAGACATGAATAAGTTACAAGCTAATATTTTGATTTATGAACTTGTTAATATAGAAAAACAATAGGAGTTAATCATTAAAACCTTCGCTACCATGTATCCTGCTACTAAGTTTTCTTCCTCCTCAAAATCCACCTCTTCTAGTCAGTCCAAGACTTTGGTTAATGTACAATCCATGTAAATGTTGCTAAGGCAAATTCTAGGGGTTCAAATCCTCTGTTTCTATTGAGTTTTGAGATCTTTAACTACAATGTACACAATTTTCTTATCGATTCTTGCACATCTACCAATGTCATTCCCTTTTCAGTTTGTAAGAAATTGGACATTCATACAGAAAAGAAATATGCTAATATCATTCAATTATATAAGTCTCAAGTCCATATTGTGAGAGAGTTGAACAACATAATAATCAGATTATCTTCTGAATCTAGAGTGCATCAATGCATAGAAATTGTAATTGTTGACATACCAGAGGCATACATATATTTTTTAAGCAGGAATTGATCTAGCAAAATTCAAGGATATTTCTCTACAAATTGGTCACACCTATGGTTCTCTTACAAAGGAAATAATAATTATATCAGAGTCAACAATGAGCCCTATATGAAGCATATGTTTACTGAGATCGAAGCACCCAATGAATTGATCAACTTCACTCAAGAAGAGTTGGGAATGTGTTTCCTAGAGAATTACATTGGATGTTATGAAACCTTGAAATCTCCCATTCCACCAGACATGCAACTGGAGCTCCTTCCTTGCTCTCCAAATGAAGGTAATGACTATTGTACTATATATGTAAATAGATTTAGCATAGATCATAATTCCAATGAAATTGGGACTTTATATTATGATGGGTCTAAGACTAAGGATGGAGTTGGAGCCTATTGAATTTTGATGAAGCCCCCAAAAAACAAGCTTTTAATTTCTTGTAGGTTATAATTTCAGTGCACTAACAACACTGCAAAGTATGAGGAATTGCTCCTTGGAATAAAGAAGACAATTGATGTCAAAGTTGAATGCTTAAAGGTGATTGGTGATTCAGAAATCATCACAAGGCAAGTACAAAATACTATTCATTTCCTATCGCTTCATTTGAAAAAATATCAATAAGAGGTATGGAGCCTAATATATTCTTTTAAGGCTTTTGGTATTAAGTCACTTCCTAGTGTTAAAAATGTTGTTGCTAATACTCTAGCTAATGCTGCAGCCAGGTTAACACCTTTGAGGGATGGTTTTTCTATTGAGATTATCTATAAACCTGTCGTCCCAGATAATGTAACTAATATCCGTGCTTTTAATGATGACCAACAAATACTACACTTAATGGAAAAAAATATATATTCAAAGATGTGGTAATAGACGAAGAGGAACATGAGATATCCTTACAGGAAGAGGCTAATACACATAAGGGAAACCCCATGCCTAAAGGTGTTGTTACGTTGGATAAATTATTTGATTTGTGGAACCAGTTTTTGGGACACCTAAACACTAAAACTCAAAGTTTCACATTGTCACACAAGAAAATTAATCTTGGGATAGAAGTCGATCCCAATTTCATCAATCTCAGTACTTATTGTTCTCCTACGGAACAAAGAGTTTCGTTGAGTTGTTCAAGAGGCATAAAGATGTTTTCTGTTGGACATACGAGGATCTAAAAACATATGACACCCACATCATTCAACATGTGATACCTAAAGATTATGGGGCCAAACATTTTAAAAAAAAGTTAAGGAAAGTTCACCCAACTTTAGAACCTCTCATCCAAAAGGAGTTGAAGAAATTTTTGGATGCACGAATTATTTTTAGGCTAGGCAATCCACCTGGGTCTCTAACCTAGTGCCTGTGAGAAATAAGTCTCGTGAAATTAAGTTATGCGTTGATTTCCAAAACTTGAATCAGACTTCTGAGAAAGATAATTATCTTGTCCCCTCTATGGAGCAGATTTTACAAACAGTTTTTTTTTTTGAAATGTTTTCCCTACTTGATGGATTCTCGGGTCGTAATAAAGTTTTAGTTGGAGAGTGAGATTGACTGAAGACAACTTTTCTGACAAAGTGGAGGACATTTTTCTTTTCGGTGCATGCCCTTTGGTCTTATCAATGTTGGAACTACCTTCCAAAGAGTGATGGATATTAATTTTAGAGGGCTTATTAGCCAAAGCATGGTAGTTTACCTGGATGATGTAACAATGTTCTTAAAGAAAATATTAGATCATTTGCATCACCTTAAGAAAATCTTTGAATGTTGCAAAAAATATGGGATATCACTCAATCCCAAGAAAAGCATCTTTAATGTATTTGAAAGTAACCTTTTAAGGAATATAATAACTAAGAGTGGTATCACCTTTGATACCGAACATGTGAAGGCTATTGCGAAAGTCCCGCTTCTTAACAGTAATAGGCTATGCAGTCCTTCCTTGGTAAGATCAATTTTCTTTGTAAGTTTATTTTTTATTTTTCCCAGAGTGAAACCATTACAGAACATGATAAATAAGGATGCATAATTCAAGTGGAACCCTGATTGGAATTTGGATCAAGGGACAAAATTTTCTCAAAAATTAAAGTGTCCAAAATCACTTCAAGGCTGAACAACTGCGTGCGTCTTAGCGATACGATCCCAACACAACTCCCTTCACTCAAAATAGAGATTGTATGAGAAAGTTAGAGTCTGTTGACCGTTTCACCAAATAACAAAAAAATTTGCAGGTACTGTCCAATTAATAGTCCATACTATTGATGTGGCAGGTGACTGTGTAGATGACGTGGGCAAGTAAAAAGGGTCAATGCCCAATGAGGGCTCGCCAAGTGTCTCATTGTTGTTGCTTTTGAGTTTGGTGATATGGTAGAATCTGATTGGTTTGTGGTGGACCAATGACAGGGTGCCATGTGGTAAGCCCAAAGGTCACCATGTGTCCCTCCCACTGTTCAAAGGTCAACAATGCATTTTGGGCAAAATTTTGGTGGAGGTCAGGTTTGAACAACCCCAACCCCCCCTCCACAAGCCATAACACTTACCACTACACCAGACCTTAAGAGTACTTGACATATAATGCCAATTGCTCATTGTTAAAGTTTAAGCGCTGATGGTTATGGAGTTAAGCATCGATGCAAACCTCCACATGTGACAGGTACCCACCAAAACCACAAGCAGTTAAGTGCTAACCTCCAGGTCAACTCCCCATGTGACCTCTCCTTAACAATTAATGTCACATTTTGCAGTTAAGCGGATTAGTGGAGCGCTTAATGCTAAACAGGTTGATGCTTAATTAAACATGCTTATCTGTTAATTACACTATAGTTAAGTTTGGCAGAGGATATGGCAGATTCCTCTAAATCCAGAACCGCCTCCACCTTTGGCGGGAGTAACTGGAGTTCCTCCAGTTTTAGTGGAGGTTTTCTATGCAAAACTAGAGAAAGCCATAGATCAATAAGTTTTCGACCAATTTTGAAAAATGAATAGTCATTCCTAGATGATTTTGATGCTATGAAGACAATGGAATAGGTTGTAGAGGTATTTAGGCACTTCTACATGTGATTTTTCTACGGGAAGTTCAAGGAAGCCTAGGGCCACCAAGCAAGGAGGTCAAGCCTAGATTAGCCAAATTCAATTTTCAGAGATCGAACAATCATTTTTGGTGTTTTTGGTCTTCTAAACCCAATGGTTTTTCAAATCCGTTGTAGTGTAGCAGATGCTTGTATTCAGACATTTGACCAAATAATTCTAAGAGGGCCTAGCCATTGAAGGAGGTCCAAGGAGATGTATCCCAAGAGGATGGGGTGAACTCCTTTATCAACTGTGTGTATGATTTTTCTGTGTATTTTGTCTGCAGTTTCATTTTCTGTGCATGTTTTTTTAATTAGATAATTAACTCATAAATCACTCACATAAAAGACATAAAACGTGACACATAAACCTCTTGCATAATTGGGTAAATGAGATGATCCAAAACATATTTTTAGCTAAGGAGGGAGCTTGCATAGCATTAGCAAGTTTTCCCAAGATTTTAGATCAGGTTGGTATCAGAGCAAAGGTTTATTTGCTTGATTTCTTGAGATTTGTGCAAGGAGAATTAATAATATGCAAGTTTATGTGATGGCAACTTCAACAAGTGATGTTTGTAATCCATCTTCCTTAGCAATATTCTTTGATGAAGAAATGTTGCAAGAGATGTATGAAGATAGTAAGGAGATGGCCATGAAGGAGGAGAAGCAAGAGCTTCTTGAAAAGATGCATGAGATGGAGATTTTACTCCATGATGCCAAGGAAACCTTAGCCAAGTATGTGCATGAACATGAGGTATGCAATTCAAGTTTATCTTCAATTTCCTGTCAAAGTGAATGTTTTGGTTCTTTTTAAAGACATACTATAGGAATAGGGTCCAAATTATTGATGAATATGGGCTATGAAGGTAGAGGGTTAGGCAAACATTCACAAGGTATAGTTGAGCCAATCATTGTGGAGGAAAGACCTAGGTAGTTGGGTCTTGGTTATGGACAACATGATGGAGAATGCCCCAAAGCCAAGGAGGCACATTAAGGTGCTCCAAGAGGGAATTTCATTACATGTTCATACCATCAAGCTTATGAAATTTGTGTTCACGAGGAATGCAAAATTTTTACACCCACTTTGCAAGAAGATGCTCATAAGCATGCAACTAGTGGAAATTCCAAACAAGAGGATGAATAAAGCTATAATATCATTGAAACCATTGTTGGTATTTCGTAGAGAGCTACTAACTCATCAAATTCACCTCCTCAAGAAGGCGACAAAGGTGAATGTGCAAGGTATAAATCTTCCTTTAATCCAAGTTTCTTTTGATTATGATAAACATGGTAAATCTTCACATTAGAAATGGAGAGAATTTACATGTTATTTTTGTGGTTTGAATAACTATAATGTTTCAAGATGTTGGAAGAAAATGGCCACATACAGGAAACTTTCAAAGCAAAAGAGACAGAAAACCAGAGGTCCATTGGATAATGGAAACCATGTTGCAAAGATGATGCAATTGTTTTGCACTCATTGCCATAAGCAAGGTCATCTTGTAGACAAATGTTGGACTTTGTATCCAAAAACGCATCCACAACATTTGAAGAAGGTGGAGAGATATTTTGGCAAAGATGGAAAAGAGGATTCTAGAATTGATGTGGGTCAAAATGATTCACAATATGATGTGCATCTGAAAGAATCACCACTGAAATGTTTTGGTAAGAGGTGGTCTGATTTCTTATCCAAACAAGGCTTGCATTCTTTTGTTGATAGATGTAATTCTTTGCCTTAAAAATGCATTTATTTTCCTTATGAATGCATTCCTTTTTTGTTGAAAGTATGATGCAACTTGTATGATACAAGATGTGAAAGTGGAGTTCTGTTTGATTCACTTTAATGTAGCAAAAAAGACAATTTGTGGTTACAAGTTTGTATGTGAATGTGTTTCTGTTGAAAGGATTCTTGATGTTTCATATTTTCGCCATGAAGGTGTGTGAAAGTTGAGTATGTTACTCACTTCATTTGCAACAAATTTGTCAATTCATATCTAATTTACCCATACATGTTTTTGGGCTTATTGTACTTGTGGGAGAGTTGAAGAATTGTACACATATATGAGTTTGTGTGTGTGTGTGAACAATGGAATTGTTGATAGTTTCATTGTGTTTGGATACATGCATGAGTGTTGACTTGTGTTGATTTTTGCCCCATGTATTTCATATCAAATTGGAAGAGTTAATTTTATCTCTAAAGATGAAAGGGAGATGTTGATGGATTGTGGCATGAGATGTGAAATTCTTATTGTTTATGCAAAGAATCGTTAAGCTTTTGTACATGCTTATGTTTGGCTTTCAAGTCAAGTCAGTTACTTGAAGAAGTATGTTTTGTCGACTTGTTTAGTAAACCATCGACTAACACAATAAAATGATTTGTACACCAAGATGCAAGAGTACATGGAAATGTTACATGATGTGACAATTGGTGCTTTGAAGGAGCAAAAGAAGAGTCATTGATTTGCATTTCTTGCATAATGTGTTTTTCCATTTAATGGTGTTTCTTGTGGCATGATGTCACAGGATTTTGCATGGTCCATTCTTGAGAAAGATACTCATAATTAGCTTTCATTCTCAAATCATGACATGATCAACATGTTGAATTGAAAGATGATAGAGGCAAGGAGTGAAAGTGGACGCGATGCCAATTTTTTCAGCCATTATAGACCGTTGTATGTGTTGACACCAAGATTATAAGTGGGAAGGCTATCAGATTGTATTAGTTTTCCAAGCATTGAGGGATCGATGTAGTACAAAAAAGGTATTTTTCAACCAAAAAGTGTTAGATTGGGTCAGTAGTAGCAGGAGAACAATGGTTGAGGGACATAGCCATTTGAAATGCAAGGCATGGTAGTGTACCCAAGTGGTTGTCATGGAGACCTTTCAAGTAGAGTCAGTTTATAGAACTTGGGAAGGAGAAGAGTTTTTATCTCTCATTAGATAACCAACTTTTGTGGGTCCAAAATCTCGTTAGTAGGAAGGAGTGATCAGAATCTAGATTAGGGGCCAAAATTTGCTAAAAAATTAAAGTGTCTAGAATCACTCAAAAGCTAAATAACCACATCTATCTAGGTAATACGATCCCAACACAACTTGTTTCACTCAAAACGGAGTTCGTATGAGGAAATTAGAGCTCGTTGACCGTTTCACCAAACAACAAAAAAATTGCAAGTACTGCCCCAGTCAACAGGTCATACTGCTAACGTGGCAGGTGACTATACAAGTGACATGGGCAAGTCAAAGAGGTCAACATCCAATGAGGGCTTGCCAAGTGTCTCAGTGTTGTTGGTTTTCAGTTTGGTGATATGGTGGAATTTGATTGGTTTACGGTGGACCAATGAGAGGGTGCCACATGGCAAGCCCAAAGGCTGTCATGTGTCCCTCTTGTTAGGGTTGTATAATAATATGATTCATAATTTTGAATTGACTATGGTTAGTGTTGTAATATTGTACATACCTTTTCTTTCTGCAAACGTATTCTCAAATTAAAAAATGTAAAGAGGGTATGTCCTAAAAGAACAATCAAAGGACAAAAAGAAACAAAGATAAAAAAAGTGAAAAATATGAACCCCACAAAAAAAAATAAAAATAGATCATGAAAGTGTGCAATTTCAAATGCCACTACTATTTTACTTTTTCTGCAAATAACGACTATGTGTAGCTTGTTTAAAATACCATAATCCATGATAAGTTAAACAACTTAATCTTGAATTTTAATGCTTTAAATTTAATGTTGATAGATAGAGAATAAAGCTCTAGCCAAACAGTTTAATCTTGGCAGATCAATAGTTGAAATAGAGAATGATAAGGATCTCAACAGTTTAACTTGAGCTCTTGGATGAAATAAGGTTTGAATTAGTTAGTTTCTTGTTTCAAAGAAAAATGAATAAGGGTTTGCAAGCTCAAATGCACCCATGTAAATAAGGAATAAAATGTTAAAATAGCAGATGGGTAGGTACAAGCAATTTTTACAATCACAAATAAACATCATTTGGCATATTACTAATTTTCCTCCCCACAATGTGCTCCAATACTAAAATCCTTCAGTCATAAAGGCTTAGAGCATTTCTTTGACTTTTGGTGGGACCAGAACCTCAACTTAATGACTCATGGACATCAAGTACTGGGTTCCACCTTATTGAAACCCTTCTCATTCATGAAAACACCCTTTTCCCTTTACATCACTCATTTTACCCTACAAAATCCCTTTTTCCTAAGTTTAAAACACATTTTACCTAGGAAAGGTAAAACCCCCTTAACTAATTCCCCTCTCATTCAAAATACTAAAAAACCCACACAAAATGCTTTTATCCTAAGTATAAGTGTTAAATATTGATATTGGGCCACCACAGTGAAGAAATTCAAGCCAAACATCATGTTTTACATTATTCTTACTATATTTTACATTCCGCGCATTCATTTCATATTAATATACTAACCTAATGTATTAGCTCCCCGATATACCTTTTTCTTGTATTAAATAACTCTTCATATATAATATCCAAACCCCCATTTAATTATAAACTATAGTTTCATCCCCCGCATTGTTTAAATTAACTCCTCGCTTCATATTTCCCCGACATAAACCTATTAACTCACCAACCATTGGTTTCGTTAAAGAAAACGCCGCAAATCTTCACCTTGATTTCCCTTCGTGCAGCTTCACCGTGTGATAGCTGTTAGATCTCTCACCCCCAAATCTGATGATGCACATCCATATCGCGCTCACTCCCTCTCCAACTTTTATCAGCCCTAGAGCATGCGAGATTCATAGTTTTGCTCGGGCCTGATTTTGCTACGTGTTAGCCTTCGGCATAGATCACGTTTCCTAGGTGAAATACCACCTGCCTACCAAAAACAGTGCGATCGCCTTCAAAACCACCTCCCTACCCAACGCAAAAACCGTCCACAGTTCATAAAATAATTTCTCTACCAAAATATAACCGTTGCCCTTTAAAAGGCTGAGAAGCCCCATTTCATCCTTTTTTGCTCGTATTTCTATAAAACCTCAACAATACGTTTGTGACACCCTGAGCCTCTGCGACCAAAATTCATTGTCGTCTATCACCAGAAGAAGCTCTTGACACCCAATTTGAGCATCCAATTCATGTTTGTAGCCACCATACCCTCTACAATCACCATTCAAATCAATTTGCAAGCCAATTCATCAACTTCCAGGTATTTTGAGAAAAAAACTAGAACAACCCTCTCATTTGAAAATGTACAGTAAAAGTCAAAAGGTTACAGTGAAAGTAAAAAAAGCACAGTAAAAGGAAAAAGATAAATCAACCAGATGAAAGAGTATCAGTAAAAGTGTATCAGATTGAAAAATTAAAGTGAATAAAAGCAACTAGCGGGAAGACAAACAACATGGAAGACAATTACAAAGCATCCAGATAAAATAAATTCATGTCAAAGTGAAGATAGATGAAAAAACAGAGCAATCAATGTAAACAGTAAAAGTAAACATGGAGGTAGTAAGAGTTAAATAGAGATGAAAACAATTTTACCAGCAATAATGAAGTTTATCCAAAGTAAAGGTAAAAACAATTAAAATAAAATTAAGGTTAAAAGATGAAACCAGAGCACGAATGGTACATTTTCAAGAAATTTCCTGTTTAAGCCATAATTTTGCAGAAAATATTGTGGGCAATCCAAGATGCATTTTGAGAAATTGGAGGAGGTTTTTGTTTTTAAAAGACCACTATACAAAAACCTATCTCACTGTTTACACAAGTATTACAGAAAGGGAGATAAATGCATATCTTCACAGCCTATTTTTCGGACTGTGCAAAGTCCTATTTTTGACATCTTTTGGCAGAGAATATTGTGAACATATGGAGCTGAATTTTGGGAAATGGGAAGTGGTTTATCTCAATAACATACTTATCTACAATAGTCGCTTTCAATTTTTACATATCTATCTCGGATTGAGATATACAAATGTATCATTGGACCCTAATGTTGCAGAATTTCTGGGGCAGAATGCACAAAGGAAGGAGGTAGTTAGTGACTTGGAAGCCTGATCATCAAGTAAGATTTGCTATCAAATTCGAATTTCTCTTCTTTGTCACCTTCCATCCATAAATATAGTGGCAAATAGATTCATTATTTTTTAGTGTCCTTTATTTAAGTTCTATTAATGTAAAACCATTTGAGATATTTGTAAAACCAATCTTGATATTTTTTCAAGATATTTCAATTTAGAATTTGTATAAATACTTCTTCATTTGAAGTATTTGGTGGATTATTGTAAATTTGTAAAGCTATTTTGATCTTAAACCTAAGGGTGATTGTACCATTTTCAAGTCAACGGACTGGAGCAAGTAATAAAATCATTTCGCTAAAGGATTCATGAGATGAGCCATTTGCAGTGAAGTATCTTCTTTGTTTGATTTTGTTACCTTCTTATGTGTTTCATAATCTTAAATGTGTTATAAATTTGAATGAATTAGCTGGAGATATCACTTAGAAATTGTTTAAGTACACTCTGTTTTGCACAGTTAGTCATTTATATGTTTTCCTCTGATACCCGAATTTGAGAACCCTTAATTGCTCTCCCATCCAGGCTGACTTCTTTCATTCCTTCTAGAGTCCGACCTAGGAAACCCTTAATTGCTCCCTAGATCTGATTTGAAACCATTTCACCATTTAGCCTTTGAGATCTGTAGTAACTAATCTATCTTGCCCTATAGACATTGTTTTTAGAACTGAATCTAGTCTTGTTTGTCTGACATTTGACCCCATAGCCCAATGGAAAGCAAACCTTTGTTCATCTAAGTAATGTGACCCACCACCAAAATTCAAACCAAAACCCAAGTGCAAACAATAACTAGCCTAAAATCATCTTAACTAAAACAAAGTTAAATTATAAAGAGAGAGCCCTCTCTGAGCATCAAGAAGGTTAGGTCCTGATATCCAAAAGTGGTTTGTGGTTACCTCTATTATTTCTTTTTTTCTGACAACTTCGAAGAAATTTTGGAGTGATAACATAATTGGCAACCATACTGGGGATGAATAACATTTTCTTCAAAAGTATTTTACAGGTTCAGATCTAATCTATGATGGTGGACAATGATCAGACACACAAAGGTTAAAATCATCCACCTGAAAGAAAAATATGGGAAGATCAGGTTTCTAACTTGGATTTTTATCCAAGACATCATGTTTTTTCTCATAAAGAAGGTTTTTCAATGTATATTGTATTTTAGAGAAGATCTTAGATTAGTTCTTAATTATTTTCCTTTGAAAATTGTAAATATAAAATCTAGTTACACATTTGAGCATCATTGTTTTGAATCTTATGATGATCATTTTCCAATCAAGAAATCTCAAATAATCAAGAATGATCTTACAATCGCTGTACATATTCTTGTACCTTGGAAAGTTACTGATAGTTATAAGCCACTCATCTTACCTCCTACACACCATGTTTTCCCTAACAATTATTACAAGTATCTCCCTAGGTTTGATGGAGAAGATGGTAAAATCACTTCCCAAACACATATTCAAGGTTTTGAGAATTATCTGGACTTATTTGAGATTGATGAAGATGATGTTAGAATCAGATTTTTTTCTCTCTCTTTGGAAAGTAGAGTAAAGAGTTGGTTCAAGAATTTGCCTATTGCAAGCATCTCAAATTTCCAACAGTTTGTCAAATTTTTCCTTGATAGATGGATAATAAAAGTCAATCTTTTTGTGACCATAGAAGAATATAATCAGTTAAAAAGACAGCCAAATGAAACAATACAACAATTTTCTGATAGATTTAATCAAATCTATTATTCAATGCCATCAAATATAAGACCTCCTCCTAATTTAGCTCTCTTGCATTATCCAAAAGCATTTGATCTAGAAATAGAATTTTACTTAAGAGAAAGAAACCCCTCAATAATGGAACATATGCAGAACATTGCAGTAGATGTAGAAGTTAATCTGCAAATTAGAAGAGAAAAGTTGAAAGCAGGAGCGGAGAAGAACAACATTACAGAGGTAAAACTTGACGTTTTGGTAAGAAAATAGAGGAAAGGATACAAAATATCACCATGAAAGATAATTTTTTTGTTCAAAATCACCATGACACATTAATTTCACAAAAAGAAGAAGTTGATAGCCATGAACAAATTCCTGCTAATTCTAGCTACCATAGATCAGAAGATAGATTTATAGAGCAATATTTGGAGAGGCAATCCGCTGATCTAATGTGTATAATTGATGACATTAAATCTTTTAATGATTTGCCTAAATATGATCAATATGATGTTAACTATGTTCTTCAAATCCAAACTAACTTTATAGAGCAATCATAAACTAGTTTGGGAAATAAAGAAATTTAGTTTCAACAACTTGAAAACAATGATCATCTTATTCATATCAGCTATGAAAGCGAGGAAGAAAGTGCAAAAAATTTGGAAATAAGTGAAGCTTTTTTGCCTCTTTGTTTTGCTTCATTTCAATTCATCAGAGAAAAATTTAAAGCAATAAAAAATTAGCAGCCTTTAGGTATTGATATTGACAACAAAGAAGACAATGAAAATCTTAATCAGGATTCTTCAGTTTCACAAATGCAGTTATCAAATTCTATTGAGACATCTGATCATATGACACATGAAAGTTCTATACCACTATGTTTTGAATCATTCCAATTTTTAAAGGAAATATGGTATAATATCTCCAAAGAAAAGGATGAACAATGTGCAGAAATCCATGAAGTCCCATTAAAACCCATATTTAATAGGTTGTAGCAATCCTTTCACGTCTTTTATGATCCAATAGCTGATATGTTAGATGATGTATGCAATCAGAATTTTTCTCCACTAAATAACTATGAGATTCAAAATCAAGATGATAAATATTTCACCAGACAGATATTTCAATCAGTAGAAATATATATTTTTTGGTAGGTAAGCACCCACGAGGGACTTGAACCAGTGACCTATCACAAGGAGTTCCTTAACAGTGCACCCATTCACCGTCAATCCAAAGCCCTATGGGCTCAATCAGTAGAAATATCATCACAAAGCTTATATGAAAATATGCAGGGTGATAAAGATGAAAATGACATTTCACCTTCATGGCATGGAGGCCATCCAGAACAATTGTACAGTTGCTTAGACTAGTTAAACATTGGTGTATATATCTTGGAAGATCCTTTTGTATAGTTTCTAGAGTCAACAAAGGAAATCAAGTATTTCCTTGTCTTCATATTTGTTGACAAGGTTATAATTGGTTTTAGAATCTCAGGTTTGATCACAAACAAGAAAACGCAACAAAATACATCAAATTACATAATGCTTGAACGGTTGCATTGGTTGTTTCATTTTACCTAACCAGTAGTTGAATAACTGATTAGAGTATGTAGGTAGGAATTCAGTTTATTTTAGTTTTTAGTTTTCAACAAGTTATGAAATAATTCATTAGAAGTTGAAGCCCAGGGAGAAGGTCCTAAAGATCTTGATGATCTATTAGTTTGGTTTGAGAATTGCAGTACCTTCTTTCAGTTTCAGATCAGATTTCAGTTTGTAGAAAAGGGTGTATTTTCAGTTCAAGAGTTTCAGTCACAAAGATTATACAACAAAGCATATACATGTTTGGGATTGGCCCAATGGATCAGGATACTAGTCAACAGTGTTCTTGACATCTCACAAGGATATGCCATTCCCATGTGGAGCCACTGTTAGGGTCCTATAATAATAGGATTCATAATTTTGAATTGACTATGGTCAATATTATAATATTGTACATACCTTTGCTTTTTGCAAATGTATTCTCAAATTAAAAAATGTAAAGAGGGTATGTCCTAAAAGAACAATCAAAGGACAAAAAGAACAAAGATAAAAAAAGTGAAAAATATGAACCCCACAAAAAGAGATAAAAATAGATCACAAAAGTGTGCAGTTTCAAATGCCACTACTATTTTACTTTTCTACAAATAATGATTATGTATAGCTTGTTTAAAATACCATAATCCATGATAAGTCAAACAAATTAATCTTGACTTTTCATGCTTTAAATTTAATGTTGATAGATAGAGAATTAAGATCTAGCCAAACAGTTTAATCTTGGCAGATCAATAGTTAAAATAGAGAATGATAGGGAGCTCAACAGTTTAACTTGAGCTCTTCGATGCAATAAGGTTTGAACTAGTTAGTTTCTTGTTTCAAAGAAAACTAAATAAGGGTTTGCAAGCTCAAATGCGCCCATGTAAATAAGGAATAAAAATGTTAAAATAGTAGATGGGTAGGTACAAGCAATTTTTACAATCATAGATAAACACCATTTGGCATGTTACTAATTTTCCTCCCCACAATGTGCTCCAGTACTAAAATCCTTCAGCCATAAAGGCTCAGAGCATTTCTTTGACTTTTGATGGGACTGGACCCTCGGCTTAATGACTCATGGACATAAAGTATTGGGTTCCACCTTATGGAAACCCTTCTCATTCATGAAAACACCATTTTCCCTTTACATCACTCATTTTACCCTACAAAATCCCTTTTTCCTAAGTTTAAAACACATTTTACCTAGGAAAGGTAAAACCCCCTTAACTAATTCCCCTCTCATTCAAAATACTAAAAAACCCACAAAAAATGCTTTTATCCTAAGTATAATTGTTAACTGTTGATATTGGGCCACTACAATGAAGAAATTGAAGCCAAACATCATATTTTACATTATTCTTACTATATTTTACATTCCGCGCATTCATTTCATATTAACATACTAACCTAATGTATTAGCTCCCTGATATAATTTTTTCCTGTATTAAGTAACTCCTTCATATATAAAACCCAAACCCTAATTTAATTATAAACTACAGTTTCATCCCCCACATTGTTTAAATTAACTCCTCGCTTCATATTTCCCCGACATAAACCTATTAACCCACCAACCCTTAGTGCCGTTAAAGAAAACCCTACAAATCTTCACCCTGATTTCCCTCCATGCAGCTTCACCGCGCGACAACCGTTAGATCTCTCACCCCTAGATCTGACGAAGCGCATCCATATCATGCTCACTCCCTATCCAACCTTTATCAGCCTGAGAGCACGTGAGATTCACGGTTTTTCTCTGTCCGGATTTCGCTACGTGTCAGCCTCCGGCATAGATCACGTTCCTTGAGGGAAATACTGCCCACTTGCCAAAAACGGTGTTGTGGCCTTCAAAATCTCCTCCTCGCCCAATGTGAAAACCGTCCACTATTCATAAAATACTTTCCCCACCAAAATATAACTGTTGCCCTTTGAAATTTCGAATAGCCCCATTTCATCCTTTTTCGCTCGTTTTTCTGTAAAACCTCAGCAATATGTTTGCGACACGCTGAGCCTCTTCGACCAAAATTCATTGTCGTCTACCACCCAAAGAAGCCCCGGACAACCACTTTGAGCATCCAGTTCACGTCTGTAGCCACCATACCGTCTGCAATCACCATTCAAACCAATTTGCAAGCCAATTCACCAATTTCCAGGTATTTTGAGAAAAAACCAGAACGACCCTCTCATTTGAAAATGTACAGTAAAAGTCAAAAGGTTATAGTGAAAGTAAAAAAAGCACAATAAAAGGAAAAAGATAAATTAGCAAGATGAAAGAGTATCAGATTAAAAAAATCAAAGTGAATAAAAAAAGCCAGCGGGAAGATAAACAACATGGAAGATAGTTACAAAGCATATAGATAAAATAAATTCATGTCAAAGTGAAGATAGATGAAAAAATAGAGCAATCAAGGTAAACAGTAAAAGTAAACATGGAGGTAGTAAAAGTTAAACAGAGATGAAAACACTTTCACCAACAACAATGAATTTTATCCAAAGTAAAGGTAAAAATAGTTAAAATAAAATTAAGGTTAAAAGATGAAATCAGAGCAGGAATGGTACATTTTCTAGAAATTTCCTGTTTAAGTCATAAATTTTCAGAAACTATTTGGCCAATCCAAGATGCATTTTGAGAAACTGGAGGAAGTTTGTGTTCCTAAAAGGACAATATACAAAAACCTATATCACTTTTTATACAGGTATTACAAAAAGGGAGATAAATGCATATCTTCATAGCCTATGTTTTGGACTGTGCAAAGTCCTGTTTTTGACATATTTGTGCAAAGAATATTGTGAACAGCTGGAACTAAATTTTGGGAAAATGAAAGTGGTTTATCTCAATAACATACTTATATACAATAAACTCATTCACTTTTTACATATATATCTCAGATTGAGATATACAAAGGTATCACTGGACCTTAATTTTGCAGAATTTATGGGGCAAAATGCACAAAGGAAGGAGGTAGTTAGTGACTTGGAAGCCCCATCATCAACTAAGAGTTGCTATCAAATTTGAATTTATCTTCTTTGTCACCATCAATACATAAATATAGTTGCAAATAGATTCATTAGTTTTGAGTGTCCTTTATTTAAGTTCTATTAATGTAAAACAGTTTGAGATATTTGCAAAACCAATCTTGATATTTTTTCAAGATATTTCAGTTTATAATTTGTATAAATACTTCTTCATTTGAAGTATTTGGTGGATCATTTTACATTTATAGATTTATTTTGATCTTAAATCTAAGGGTGATTGTACCATTTTCAAGTCAACAAATTGGAGCAAGTAATAAAAGCATTTTGCTACAGGATTCATGAGATGAGCCACTTGCAGTGAAGTATCTTCTTTGTTTGATTTTGTTACCTTCTTATGTGTTTCATAATCTTAAATGTGTTCTAAATTTGAATGAATTAACTAGAGATATCACTCAAAAATTGTTTAATTACACTCTGTTTTGCACAGTTAGTCATTTACATGTTTTCCTCTGATACTCGGATTTGAGAACTCTTAATTGCTCTCCCATCCCAGTTGACTTCTTTCATTCCTTCCAGAGTCCAGCCTAGGGAACCCTTAATTGCTGCCTGGATCTCATTTGTAACTATTTCACCATTTAGCCTTTGAGATCTACAGTAACTAATCTATCTTTCCCTGTAGACATTGTTTTGTTGTTTGTCTGACATTCGACCCCATAGCCCAATGGTAAAAGCAAACCTTTGTTCATCTAAATAAAGTGAACCACCACTCAAATTCATACCAAAACCCAAGTGCAAACAATAACTAGCCTAAAATCATCTTAACTAAAACAAAGTTAAATTAGAAAGAGAGACCCCTCTCTAAGCATCAGGAAGGCTAGGTCCTAATCTCCAAAAGTCGCTTGTGGTTACCCCTATTATTTCTTTTTCTGACAACTTCGAAGAAATTTTGGAGTGATAAAACCTCCCAATAGTCAAAGGTCAACAATGAATTTTGGAAATTTTTTTGGTGGAGGTCAGGGTTGAACCCACGACCTCCCCTCCACAAACCACAACACTTACACTACACCAAACCTTAAGAGTACTTGACATATAATGTCAAATGCACGTGGTTAAAGTTTAAGCACTGATGGTTATGGAGTTAACCACCGGCACAGAACTCCACATGTGACAGGTACCCACCAAAATCGTAAGAATTTCAGCACTAACCTCCAATTTAATGTAACTGCCAGGTCAACTCCCCATGTGATCGCTCCTTAACAGTTAAGGTCACATTTTGTGGTTAAGCAGATTAGTGGGAGCACTTAGCGCTAAACAGGTTTATGCTTAATTAAACAAGATTATCTGTTAATTAAACTACAGTTAAGTTTGACAGAGGATATGGTGGGTTCCTCCAAATCTGGAACTGTCTCCACATTTGGCGGGACTAACTGGAATTCCTCCAGTTTTAATGAAGGTTTTCTAGGAAAAACTAGAAAAAGCCATAGATCAGTCAGTTTTCGACTAATTTTGAAAAATGAATAGTCATTACTATATGATTTTGATGCTTTGAATACAATGGAACAGGTTGTAGAGGCAGCTGGGCACTTCTACATGGGATTTTTCTATAGGGAATTTCAAGGAAGCCTAGGGCCACTAGGGAAGGAGGTCAAGCCTAAATCAATCAAAGTAAGTTTTCAGAGATTGAACAACCATTTTTGGGGTTTTTGGGTCTTATGAACCCAATAGTATAGTTTGCAAAGACTTTGGAGTGTGGAAGATGCTTTTAATCATACATTTTACCAAATAATTCCAAGAGGGCCTAGCCATTGAAGGAAGTCCAAGGAGATGTAGCCCAAGAGGATGGGGTGAACTCCTTTATCAGTTGTGTGTATTATTTTTATGTGTATTTTGTATGCAATTTCATTTGTTGTACATGTTTTTTTAATTAGCTAATTAACTCATAAATCACTCACATAAAAGACATAAAGCATGACACATAAACCACTTGCATAACTGGGTAAGTAAGATGATCCTAAACATATTTTTAACTGATGAGGGAGCTTGCATAGCATTAACAAGTTTTCCCAAGGTTTTAGATCAAACACAAAGAACCTTCTCTTTACAACCTTGATTTCCGTAAGGATTTTATTTTGTATACCTTTCCTTCATATTATTCATTGACATTTGTACTAACACAAAAGGATAGTAAAGGTGACAAGTGGCCCATATCTTTCAAGAGTACTGGTCTACAAGTTTCAGAACTTAACTATCCTGATATAGACAAACAAGCATATGTAGTTTAAAAATCCATCAAACACTTCTGACCATACATTTCGAAGAATCATGTGACAATGCTTGTACCTCACCTAGATGTAAGGTCGTTTTTTTTCCAACAGGAATTAGGTGAAAGAAGAGATAATTGGATGACATGCCTCCAGGAATATGACCTGGAGTTTAAGCCCGATCAAAACGTTAGAGGATACAAACTATGTAAACTAGATGTTGAAGCTTTCGACCAGCTAGACAAAGAACTTGAAGGATGGGATCAAGAAATTGAAATGTACCAGAATGATTTAATCCCAACACACGATTCTTCGTCATCCTGATATATTGATCTAAAGTAGTATTTAGGACAAGGAACCTTGTCTCCTACCTTTTTCTCAAAATAGAAAAGAATTGTAAAGATTAAAGATGCATCTTATCAATTAGTCTAAGGTAATTTGTTTCATAAGCACCACAACGGCATATTACTTAGATGTTTAGAATATGATGAAGCCCAAAATGTGTTGAAGGAGCTATATGATGAGTCGACAAGTGGGCATTATGCTGACGACACTACAATGCACAAAATCATGAGAGCCAATTTCTATTTGCCTACCTTGTTTAAGTATGCCCATGCATATGTGCAAAAATGATATATTTTTCATAAGTGCACCAAAAGAGAGTAATGGTTGGCTACACCACTCTAGTCTATAACGTTTGAAGAACCTTTTCAGTAGAGGGTGCTATATGTCATTGGGGAAATCATGCCTCATTCGTCAAAGTAGCACATGTACATACTCATAGCCATATATTACTTTAAAATATGGGTGGAATTTTTTCCTTTACATCAAGTCAACAAGGAGGAGGTAATTAAATTCATTAATCAAAACATCATAACCAGGTTTGGTGTTTATACCTTCCTTGTATTTTATATTTCTACTTTTTCTTGTCATTTAAGTTGTATGCTATTTCCTTGGAAAATGGTATTTTTTGGAAACATTCTGATAATTACTACCCCCAAGGTAATGACCTAATTGAGTCCACTAATAAGAACCTAATTAATATTATCAAGGAATACTTATTGTCATAACAAATAAATTGGCACAACACCTTGACCAGTTCCTTGTGGACTAACCATGTCACTCCAAAACCATCTATTTGGACTTCTTACTTCCTAGAGTATGGGAAGGAAGCAATCCTGCCACCGAACTTGTGCCTACCCACCCTCTTGTTATCACAAGAATCTCGAGGTACACCCCGTCCTACCATGCAAAACTGAATTGATACCTTACTCAAACTTGAGGAAGATAGGTAGGAGTCTAGGGAGAAACTTTTCATACACCAAAATCAAATCAAGAGGTGCTTTGATATGAAGTCTACATGGAGTAATGAGTTTAACATAGGCAACCTAGTCCTGAAATGGGATAAAGCACATGAGGACAGAAGTAAACATACCAAATTCCAAGCCTTGTGGATCAAACCTTTTCAGGTTAAAGAAGAACTTGGCCAACATAACTATCACTTACATGCCCTTGATGAGAAGACTAAACCTCTTCCCATGAATGACCAAGATCTTAAGTTCTCCTTTACATAGCAGCTTTTTGCAGCTACCGACTCACCCCTGTACATTTATTTCTTTTTACCTTTTATGTTTTAGTTATGCATTCAGTTTAACCCCTCGCATCCCTCGTATATAATGTGCATCATAATAGCCCTATCTAAAAATAAATGATTTCATTATGAATAAATCACTCTCAGACATCACCATGAACCAGTTGTATTCCAGAGTTGAGGTAGTTCCTACACCAATGGTTGAATTGTTCATCTGTTTTCTATGCTTGCTCTCAACCAACTTTAAAGTCAAAACCTTACTGAGTTGTAAATACCGAGGTAGGTGGGGAAGCCTGATTATCCCAGGCACCCTATCTTAATAGCAAGATCCTTACTTTTGACTTGGCTTCTAAGGTTTAAAGTTGGTTTTACACCTAGTAACTCAAAAGGGAGAAGGAACAATTGTAATGGGCGAAATAATTTTGGGAAAATAATAGTCTCTGAAAAACCAAAAATAACTTCTCTTACATGTAAAATA
Organism: Pinus taeda; assembly: GCA_000404065.3. NCBI lineage: Eukaryota > Viridiplantae > Streptophyta > Pinopsida > Pinales > Pinaceae > Pinus > Pinus taeda. The sequence goes on along the minus strand of APFE031055591.1, from coordinate 1,110 downwards.
ATTTGGTATCCCTAATCCTCCCTGGTGAAATTAATGCCTAATAAATGATGAAAATGAGCATATAAGAATATAAAAGTAAAATAAAGGGTAAAGGATTGAGAAAGGCTTCTTGTGCATAGAGGTGATGCGATGACTCTCCTTGGGTATTGAATTGGTTTATTGGCAGCGGATCAACATTTGAAATATCTAAGAGTGACTCTATTGGGGCATTGAATAGGCTCGCTAGTAGCAGAGAAACACTAGATACCTTTAGCTACAATACTGAGCATTATTATATCCCATGCATTATTATCTCGACCCCTATTGAAGTTATTGGGAATATTCTTAATTAGTGTGTCAAGTAAGTCGAGTCAAAGTGGTAAGGTGCTTGTAATAGATATCAAAGGGTAACCTGTAAACATTAGTGGGACCCATAACCTTGAGGAATCACATCATAAGGGATGATTTTAATAAAGAACAAACTGTTGAAAAATGTGCAACAAGAAATGCTAAATTTAGAAAGTGCTAAAAATAGATCTACTAAAAATAGCATGTCGAAAAATAGCAGTTTGGACAAAGAGAATTTTGGCCACCTTGGGTGAGAGGTGAAACTGCTAAAAATAGAAACTTCTAAAAATAGCATTTCTAGGTCCCTTCCTATTTTTAGCAATCCCTGGCCTAACTATAGGAAGTAAAAGTGAATTTGGTCTTAACAACAGTTTAAAATATTAATTAATTAATCTCCATGAGTTAATTAGTTAAGGAAAAAAAACTTGAAGTCTATGTGAGGACATGCAACAATTTATCTATTAATTGATGAATTTATCCATTAGTTAAAGAGATAAGGATGAGTTGTAATTAGTTGGCTTAGTTAACTGAGTCAAGTCTAGTTAGATTAACTTAAGAAGTTGTTAAATTAATGAGATTCAGTTTGTTAATGCTTGCATGCATGTAACAACTGGTATTTTTAGATAACTGAATATTATAGCTTAAATAACTCATGCATGTTATTTCAGACAGAGACCCAGTTGAGATCAGAGAAGGGACAGTGTACTATCAGTTGGATGAATATTTTTCCTATAAAGGAAGCTCATCCATGATGAGGATTTATCTCCTTCAGGTTTGTGCAGT
>APFE031055588.1:0-11161 GCA_000404065.3 Pinus taeda | reverse complement strand
CACTCAGACAAATCGAACATCCACAAGTAACTCGGCCTCCTGGCAGAATGACTACACTACCCTTGGGAATTTCGGCCCCCTACCCACAAGGAGCAGCGAAATTCCTTCTCTCTTCACCTATGAGCTCTCTGGCTGATCCACTGTGTTTTGATACTATGTGAAAATTCCAAACAAGAATCCTATTGCAGCAACTAGGAATTATTCTCCTAACTGTTAATTTAAATTAATAACTTAGTTCTTGTTTGCTATGACAAATACTAAATAAATCACACTGCAATATACACAAATAAAACTGCGGAAGAATAAATGTTGGAAGAAAGGTTAGCACCAGTTATTTTTGGACAAATGTCCTTGGAAAAACCTAATGTGGGAAAACTATTGCAACAGCTGAGGGTTTTATTATTAAGCAGCAGTGAAATAATCTGAGTACAATCTAGATGTTGAATACTTGAAATCTTGCAGAGAAAATACTGGTAAAAATCTACAGAGGAATTTTCCTCACCCCACAGGAAAATTCAGGCTCTGACTGCAGCTCCAAGTGATTCGTCCAAACTGCCACTACATTGGCTCTGCATCACCCTAGCGCAGTCCCTTCTGCGCTCAGTTTGAATCAGCCTCTCCTCAAGCCGTCTAGTTTGTTGTTGTCTGGGAAAATAATTATCCTTGCCCTCAGAACCTTTGTCCAGCTTCTGGCACTGAAACTCGGTTTTCCCCAGCAAAATCGAAACTGCCTCTAGAGGCCGCTGCGCTACCCCAGCGTCAGAGTCTCTGTGGCTCTTCTACCTCTCTGCAAATGCACTCGCCGGATCTGAAAATCTTCCTCCAGATTCTCTGTCTTTGCCACTCTCTCACTGCTTCGATTCCTAGCTCTCTCTCTAGCAATTGATTGTTGCTACTTTGTAAATCGATTTGCTCAAAAATTGAACTTCTCAAATGTCTTCTCCATCACCGCATCGACCTCCACTTATAATCCTCTATTAGAGCACCAAAGACCAAGATTAAAACTTAATCAATGCCTAAGATCATCTCTGGATTGATTTGTGTGAATTTATAGATCATTCATGCCTTAACTTAATTAATATTGATTAATTAACCATATTCCCTAGGTTTAGACTTCGGAAATATTTAAACACTGGCTAATAACCTACTTAAGTCATTCCTAGGCGGAATTTCCAGAAATGATTTATGGGTTTTGGAGACCTCATGTATTCTAGATTCTCCACAAAATTTCAAGGCTAGAACACATCCCATGCTATAAAAACTAACATTGTCACTGCCTATTAGTGCCATTGAAGAATCAATCTGTAACCAGTACAATCTGTTACTTCGGACTCCAATTTGTCTTACCTTCTTCCAGCGTGGGTGTTTGACATACACTTTCTTCCCTACGAAGTGAATATCATACCCTTTATCCTGTCACTGGGACAATGAAATCAGGTTCATACCTAATCCTGGCACATGCAATACATCTATAGCGTTGGTGCTTGCTCCTGACTCCCTCTCAAAATCTATGGTACCTCTCCCTACTAGACTACATTTCATTATGTTTCCCATAGTAATCTGGAAGTCTATTTACTCATTTTTGTAGCTAGAGAAACATTGTCTAACCCTTTTCATGTGAATTGTTGCTCCATTGTCTATATACCAGACTCCTTTTGAAGTTGATCCTGCTAAGCAAGCAAATTCATCCTCCAATCTGGAAGAAAAATATGAAGTCTCCTGAATGTTACTTCTATCCATGGTTATGCCAAAGAATTTATAGTGTGTTATTCGAGCAAACTGCTTCAAAACCCTCTGTGTCCAGCTAGAGATCTGCCCAACAAAGGTACTAAGCTTCTCCCTCTTCCTCTACAATCACTCAATCTGGAAGGATCGAATTTTTCTTCCCCCCTCTCAAATCAACCTTTCCTCAAGCAACTCGGCCCCTTAGCAAAATATTGTGTTGCCTTTGGAAATTTTGGCCTGCTCCCCTTGCTGAACAGCGAAATTCCTTTTCCTTCGTTTTCCTAAGCTCTTCGACTGATCAACTTTGCTCTGATACCATGTGAAATTTTTATCTATTGCAGCAACTGGAAATTATTCTTGTAACTGAAAATCTAATTATGCAGTTTATTTGCTAACACAAACAATGAATAAAATCACAACTGCAATTTTCACCATAAAAATACTACGAAAAATAAAACACTGAAAACTAAGAAATTATAGCACATACAAGAATTTTGACAATTATTTTTGGACAATTGTCTCCAGAAAAACCCAATGTGGGAAAACCAGTGCAGTAGATGAGGGTTTTATTATTATTCTTCAGCAGCAATTCTGAGTACAATAATTTAGATGCCCAACTGGTAATCTAATCTGAGGAAAATACTAGCAAAATCATTGTGAGAATTTTCCCTCACCCCACAGCTATTTTTTCCCTGTGAAATTGCCTCTTTAGCCTCTGTGCTGAGCTCCCTTGTAACGTTTCAAATTTAAACAAACAGTGATATGCAAAAGCAAATATGATTCATACACAGGAAAAATTTAATTATCAGCAAATACTCAATACACATCAGAAATGAGAACCAGCGTAACCATTTTATTAATGGAATTGCACAAGTACAATAGTGTGGAAAATGCACCTGGGCTTTCCTCAAGGGAAATCTTGACAAAACCCAGGTGTCAAACAATAATCTCAATGCTGGAAAATAATTGCTCCTCTAATGCTCTACATTGTCCCTAGTAACTACACTGCTGGATGGAAAGGAACTGCAAGAAACCCCATCTTTGGTGCTCAAAAAATGATGAAACTTCAGCCCCAAGCTCCTTGGCCAAAACCCACAAAAAGCCAGAAAGGGTTTGCCCTGAATCCGACCTCCCAAATTCGACCTACACCCTCCAAAGTGCTCCAAAAATATAGTCTGCAAGGAATGGCCACGAAATCCTCCTCCAAGCTCTGAAAGGGAAGCAAAAACCACTCCAAGTATCTCCTCTAACCTCCACGACAAATCTCAACCTCAAGGACTAATACTCTACCAACCAAGTGAGCTCCCAATGCTGCCTCTGCACTAGCCTAGGTAGTGTGAAAGCCACACCACAAAGCAATAAGCTCAACCATCTCCCAAACTCTCCCAAATGCTAACAACCCTCCCTAGCCTCCTCTCCGAAAAATCTCACAACCAAACTCCACTGCAAAACACCACCAACAAACTCGGCCTCCTCTCCGCTATGTCCCCCAGTGATACGCACCACCTAGAAGTGAATGCCACTGCTGGAAATCGCAATGTGATCCTCCTTCTGAAGAAAAGAAGAAAACCTTCCTAGGGTAGCACTCGAAGTCCCACGAAGAAAGGGTGAGCTCTTCACCTGAAGGACTCGTGCTAAACAATCAGTGACTCGGCTAAGCAGCTCGAGCAGCCAAAGAGAAATCGATATACCAAGAAGATGAATGAGATGAGGAGAGTTGTCTTCCTTATATAGATTTCGTGTACCACTTTTTCCTCCAATTCGTCCTCCATCGTGGGTGCTCACTTAAACACCATCATGCATAACTTAACCACCTCCATGCAAATCAAACTAGGGAGTGCGCATTTCCCTAATGAGGGTGGCCCCCATGTGTAACTTAACTACAACACAAATAACTTTTGCTAAGTCTAATCTCCTAATAAAATTAAATGGGATCCACTAGCTCCAAAATTGGCCCTCCTAATACAAAAATTAATCTTGTTCCAAAATAATTTAGGAAGGGACATGACAGTCCTCCCCTCCCAAATGTTGCTTGTCCCCAAGCAATGTCAATGTCAGATGCTCAAGAATGTGCTCTCCTTCCCAAGTGGCATCCTAATCCGGTAAACTCTTCCAACACACCAAATACTCTTTGATGATCCTACTTCTGAGCTTCCTCTCCCTAGTCTCTAAGATGACCTCTAGCTCTAGGATCAAATGCCCCTCATCATCAAGTGGAGGCAACTCCATGACTGTTGTAACCTACTACCCCAACACCCTCTTGAGGCATGACACATGAAAGATGTTATTAATCATGCTCCCTAGTGGTGGTTCCAACTCGTAAGCCACCTCTCCAACCCTCCTGATCACTCTGTATGGCCCAAAAAATCTCGGTTGTAGCTTTTCGGTCCCTTTTTGCTTCAGTGTGGATTGTCTGTACGGTTGCAATCGAAGGTAAACCAAGTCCCCCCTCCTAAAAATGCCTCTCTACTTGATTTTGGTCAGCATACATCTTCTGTTGGTTCTAAGTTCTCTGTAAGTTATCCTTAAAAGCCTTGAGGATATCTTGGCTCTCTAGGATCCAATCCTTGGCCTTTGGGGCCCTGCTATCTCCAAAAACAATATCAGCAAAAGACAAAGCATCATAACCATATAAGGCACGAAAAGGAGTCATACCAATGGACATATGATGGGTGGTGTTGTAACACTAATCTCCCAAATGCAACCATCGAATACAAGCCCTCTACTACCCTGTCACATAATTCCTGAGATAGCCCTCTAACCACTAGTTCACCCTCTCTGTCTGACCATCAGTCTGCGGATGATAGCTGGTGCTCGGGGTGAGCTCGGTGTCAATGAGTCTGAAGAGCTCCTGCCAAAATCCTCCCATGAACCGGTTATCCTTGTCACTGACTATGGTCTTAGGGAGTCCATGCAGACGAAAGACCTCCCTGAAGAACAACTCTACCACCTGTGAGGCTGGATATTGTGTCGATATGGCAAAGAAGTGTGCAAACTTGGTCAGCAAGTTGACCACCACAAAAATACAATCCTTCCCTTGCACCGAGGGAAGTCCAATGATAAAATCCATAGAGATGCTCTCCCATTTTCCCGTAGGGATGGGAAGAGACTGCAACAATCTTGTTGGATGGGTCAACTCTCCTTTGTTTTTTTGGCAAGCTCGCACTCCTGCACATGCCTCAAAACATCTCCCTTGAGGCCCTTACGAGTAAAGCACTCTCTCACTGCCATATAAGTCTTCCTAAACCCCTGGTGCCCGGACAAAAGAGAATCATGGGCTGCTCGAATGACGCGCTCTCTCAACTGTGATCCCGAAACCAAAAATATGCACCCCTTACAATAAATAACCTCATCCACCACCATGTAGCGCTAATCTACATAGCTACCCTCCAAGATCTCGCACGCCTGACGATCCTTAGAGTATTCTACCAATAACTGAGTCTTCTAGTCATGACAAATGCATCCACCACTACGTTGTGCTTTCCCCGCACATACTCAATATCAAAATCATAGGTCTGCACTTTGTTAACCCATATTTGTTGTCTGTCATTGAGGCCCTACTGCCCCATGAAATGGCAAAGCCTGTTGTGATCTATCTTCAACCCAAATCAATTCCCCACCAAGTACTATCTAAATTTGGCCAATGCATGCATTATGGCAAACATCTCCTTGTCGTAAATGGAATACGACAACTCATGAGGTAGAAGATTCTGGCACTCGAAAGCAATGGGGTGCCCTCCTTGGGACAAGACTGCCCTGATCCCTACACCTGATGCATCGCACTCCAATGTGAAAGGCTAAGTAAAATCTAGTAGTGTCAATACCGGACAACAACTCATCACCTCCTTGAGGCCATCAAATGTTGCCTGAGCTCCCTCTATCCATGCAAAAGCCCCCGTCTTGGTCAGATCAGTAAGGGGTGCTGCCAACTATGAGAAGCCCTACACGAACTTCCGATAATAGGTACAGATGCCCAAAAATCCTCTCAACGTTGTCACATCTCGGGGCTCTAGCCAATCCCAAATTGCTTTAATCTTCTCCTCGTGCACCTTGACCCTTTCTGCACCTATGATGTGTCCCAAGCAATGTTACTTGGGAGCGAGAGCGAAAGCGGGGAGTGGGAGCGAAAACGGGAGCGGGAGCGACATTTTCAAAAGCTCCCGGTTTGCGAGTGAATCCCGAAGCGATTTTTATAATATATTATAGTATATATATATATATATATTTTATATTTTGATACTTTAATATGTCAACCAAAAATGTCAATAGAATGATGAATTAGACATAAAAAACATAAAATACATTTAATTGTTCACTGGAACATTATAACATTCAATCATCTAGAAGTTTATAATCTTCATCAACACGTCCCACAATTGTAGTCTCGTGAATAATGATTCATCAATCTTAAAGTTTCAACTTCAAGCTTTCAAAATTGAAAATTCAATATATAACATTTATCATCATTGATCACCAAAGTTGTACTTGTAAGCTAAGTTTAACCATTACAAGAAATAATATCTAACTGTTAACAACTTAACATGAAATGAAATGTTATAAAATGAATTATGAAATGAAATGAAACAACTTTCACGAAGTATCATATTCATAATTCAGAATCATTACCAATAAGTTATAATTGCCAACTTCAAACTTCAAACTTTCATTGTCACGACTCACAGTCATATATTGTTTACAAAAAATATCATTATGAATCATGATATGAAAGAGTCAAGACTCAAGACTCAACATTTATGAAAACTAATAGAAACTAGAAAAGACAAGTAAACTGTAAATCTATTATCTACTACTGCATGTGGCCCTTGCCACGAGAATCTAATGTATGAGTAGGTCGTGGTGGTCTTCTAGGAGTCTCCCGCACAAACCGATGACCAGAACTAGAAGGCACATGCCCTCCACGTGAGGGTGTAGATGGAGGTGGCAACAACAAAGAAACAAGACTCGGAACTCGAGCACTGCTACTGGATGTTGGAGGTGGCATGGTTGTTGCTTCATCTTCCTCCCTTATAAGTTCCTCTTCCAGTTTTTCAAGATGTATAATGCCATCCTCCAAATTGTCATCCTCTAGGTGGTTGTCCCAGATTTTATATGTTGGATCCTCATAAGCCCGATCACAGTAATGACTCAACAACCTCAAGTTATAGTGCACATAAACCAAGCTTTCTGCCCGATTTTCATTGAGTCCGTTTCTTTTCACATTATGTATGAAGCTGTAAGTGCTCCAACACCTCTCTGCAGAAGAAGTATTTACAACCTGTGATAGAACATTTTTTGCCAATTTTGACAAAAGTCCATGGTCACCATATGTCTCCCACCATGTGAGAGCATCAAATCTGTCTTTGTCTTTCATTGCATGGAAGGTACCAAACAAACCAGTGTTATTGAAGTATCTGCCTATTTCAAGGCGCATACTAGCACATTCCTCCCGGTCAGGTATCAACTTTTCTAATGCTTCCAAATATCCTTTAGATACCTCTTCATCTATATGGGGTTTGGTCCTAACTCCACCCCCTAGTGCAAGTTGGCCCAACCAAGATGTAGAGTAGTATTTTGGTGTAAGGATATACGCCTAGCAATGTAGTGGAAGATTAAATTTATTCCACCGTACACACACAAAAACGTGAATCAGTTTGTACAAGTCGAGATCATTGTTATGAACAATATCTTTTATTTGCCCCAACATGGTATCCATCTGCTCCTATACCTCGCCAATCACTAGTTTATCTGTATCTGCAAACCGAATCATGTGATAAATGGGCTTGGTGAAATCCAATACTTGCCTCACACGTGCCCAAAACATACCATCAAGAGCGGCCTCCTCCACCAGTTCAAAACCTCGCTTGTCAGTTGCATTTGTAGCCCTTTCCTTTAACCCCTGCCAATGTGGACTTGATACCATTCTAGCCAATGACTCTCTTACCTTCAAAAGGTGCCTGAAGGTGAGGTAATAGCTACCAAATCTAGTCCTCGCAATTCAACAACTCCAATCTTGAGTGACTGCAGAAAAGGCCATGGGTATTGCTATGATTTGTAATAAATTTTATCATTTGTTTGCCTTTCTTGTACAAATCACCAATCCATTTGATTGTTCATTTTTGTTCTTAAACAACATCTGCATCAAAGTTCAATGTGTGAACCAAACACCCAACAAATATGTTGGGGTATTTAGTCCTCAATAATTGCTCCATTCCTTTACAATTAGGAGCATTATCAGGATGATTTGGATGACGTTGTATGGCCAATAACGGTCAATTGTTTCAAGTAATGCTTCTGCAATGTGATGGCGGTCTTGAATTGTTTGAGTAATTATATGCATTAGAAAGATGGGACACCGACTACCGACCCCAGGCAAGAACACTTATCAATGGCTTGCCTTTTACATTTGTCCATCATCAGATACAATGGACACCCCATGGTAGTCCAAGAACTTGTCATTCTATTCAAAAGAATGTGATATTTTTTGCTTTTTCATGATCAAGTCCAATGGTTCTTGCTTTACATACAAGGCTCTTGGCACTTTTTATGGCAGAACATTATTTCGAGCCAATAAGGTGAGCGAAGAACATTGAATGGTATCCCACATGCATAGAGAAACCTGTAAACTTTTGAATCCACATCATTCCTACACCCTTCATCAAGGAAATGTGATATGGTTCTATGCCTTAAAGTTGGTGACCCTATGCCTCCATATCCACTGCCTTGGGAGGATGCTGAAGGGGTTCTTTGTGCTTGTGATTGTGAGCTTGGTTCAAAGAAACCCCTTGACTTTTTAGATTTGTATTGGGCTTCCTCCTCTTCCCTTATGTATTTGGCTCTATCTACTACTAACACACCTACACAAGTTTTGATTCCTATTTGTTTATCTCCATCCCATGGCATTTTCCCACAGAGGCATTTTCCGGCACGGGTGTATCAACCTGTGTAATTATTGTTGCAATGGGGGCAATGAAATTTAGTGGTTCCACCCCCTTTCCCTGCTTCAAGCCTATTAACATATTTCCACAATGGGGTTTGGTCTTGTTTAGTTTTTTTAGCTATTGAATCATGTTCACCCTCCTCCAACTCCTCCTCACCGGGGTTTTCATCAAATCCACTTTGTCCCCCTTCTTCATCCCCTTATTCATTTTGAACGCTCCTTTTCCTACTCTCCAGCACCATAATAACCAGAAAAGGGACCAAGAAGAAGAAAATGCCAAGAAATATAACCATGATGTTTGAAATTTGGAGTTTTGAATCTGCAAAATTTTAATAAAATGGAATGGGAATGGGAATGGCCCAATGGAAAACCGAAATAGAGAAAAAAAAATTATTTACTCTTAGAAATTAGGAGTAAATTAATAAACATTAAAAACAAAATTGTTAACCTACCTCAAATCCATCCAAAGCTCCTTGCTCCTTGCTCTTTGCAGCTTGCTCCTTACTCCTTGGCACCTTGCTCTCTCAGTCTCACTCAAGTCACAATGATTCATAAAAGCCCTCCCTCCCTCGTTATATAAAAAAAAAATCGGTTTTTTAAACCGCACGTTTCTTTGCTCCAGATTCGCTCCCGACCTCCACATGCGTCACTCTGGGAGCGAAATTTATAACCTGGGAGCGATCGCTCCCTGACCGCTCTTGGGCTATAAATTTCGCTCCCGGAGCAACGAGAGCGACGCTCCCGAAGTCGCTCCCAGATTTGGCAGGGAGCGCAAATTTTTTTATCGGGAGCGCGCTCCCGACCCGCTCCCGAGTCGCTCCCGCCCAGAGCGCGGATTGGGAGCGGGATCGGGGGGGGGCCGCTCCCCCGCAACACTTGTCCCAAATAAAGCATCTCCATCAGCGCAAACTCGCACTTGAACATCTTGGCGTAGAACTGCTACTCCTCCAATATACGCAAGACGATCTCTAAGTGCTGCAAGTGGTCCTCCCATGTCCTGCTGCCGATCAAGATGTCATCAAAGAATACCAATACAAGCCTCCTCAACTGACCTCGGAACACATGGTTCAAGCATGACTGAAAAGTAGCCAATGCATTGGTCAACCCAAAAGGCATGACCAGGAACTCGAAATGCCCATAATGACACCTAAAGGTTGTCTTTGGAATATCCTGCTCTCTCACCCGGATCTGATGATACCCTGATCGCAAATCGATCTTAAAGAAGTATTTGGCCCATCCAAGCCCGTCCATCAACTCGTCCTTCTTCTTCACCAGCACAACCGAAGAAGCAAATGGACTGGAACAGGGTCTGAAGTGACCCAATGCCAATAACTCCCTAATGGCTGTCTCGATCTCATCCTTATAGGCCTTGGGATGCCTATAGGGTGTAGTGATGACTGTCTACACACCAAGCACCAACTCTATAGTGTGCTTGAATCCCCTGTCAGTTGGTTGTCCTGGCGATATATCTCCAAAGACTACCGAATATCTATCCAATACTGCCTGTATGTCCAGATGTGGTGATATAGTCTTTCCCCCAACCTCTGAAATCCTCAGCTCTACTACCTATGCTATGTCTCCATGCCTCAAATCGACCTCCATCCAGTGGGCCGAAACTATCTGAGGGGGGTACGAATGCATGCCCCTAAGAACCACCGGCTTGCCATCCGGTCCAGCAAACTCCATCACCAACTATTTCCAATCGGTGGTGATCCGACCAAGGGAATACAACCACTGGACACCCAGCACCACATTGGTGTCCGGTACATCCACCACGAAAAAGTGGTATGTCATCGAATAGTTCCCCATCATCACTGTCAGAGCGGGAACATATCGAGTGCACTGCATAGTCCTATCTCCTAGTATTAGTATTGAAAACCCTTCAATCTCTACAGTGGTGATGCCCCTCCTCTAAACCATCTAAGCATCAATAAAATTGTGGGTGGCCCCACTATCTACCAAGACTGAGACATGTTGTCCCTACACTGTACCTCTGATCCTCATAGTCAAAAAATTTAAGAATCCCGCACAAAGAAGCTAGGACTCCCCCAGCGGGTGTGAAAGATGCTCCTCCCTAAGTTGGTGGGGATGGTGGTCCTCTCCCTGTTGGATCCTCGTTGTCTCCGCCACCAAACTCCAACTCCCCATCATCCTCCTGATCATTGTCTGAGAAGACCTCGATGTAATGGGCCTTGCCTGCTGTGCACAGATGACGAGGTGTCCAAGGCTCTTGGCATGTAAAACACAACTTCCTCCCCCTGAGGTCTCTCCTGGTCTCGTCATCCAACTGACCCTGCCCTTGAGCTGCTCTCTGTGTTGTGGGTGCTCTAGTGTCACTTCCCTTCTGAGGATAAGGAGTGCGTGAAGGAAATGGAGCTCGGGTCTTGGGGATGGCCCCCTGCAAATCCTGAGTGCAAGATACTGCCTCCAGAAGAGTAGATGGCTTGCGAGACTTCACCAGTCCCCGCAATGGCTCTGTCAACCCCTCTACAAATGTGT
>APFE031055568.1:141759-159777 GCA_000404065.3 Pinus taeda | reverse complement strand
AATCATCTATATATGGATCCCTCATCACAGAGATCTAGAGGTTGGAATTTTGTATCTTATAGAGAAGTGCTGTTGGTTTTCTGGTGTACATTCATAGTGTTGGGTGATCTAAGCTTTGCTTGAGGTGAAGAAGGGCTTCCTAGCTGGAGGATGATGTTGGTTCAGAACATATGGTTCTAATCCTCTTGCTACTTTTCATCTTAATAAAGCTATTCTAGTTTTCTTCCATATTCTTGTGTACTTGTTTATATATGCATTTATATGGTTAACACACATCTGGTCCTGTGTTATTTATGAATATAGATCTTTGTTTATTCGATAGTAGTATGTTGCTGTGATTCCATAGGTTCTCTTTAAAGCTAGGCGGACGAAGAAGAAGCGACGAAGCTCTATCAAGAAGGAGAGGAAATCAAGTGCAAGACTAAGGTTGGTCTTCTTGGTTCTCCTCTTGTCTATTTTCATAAAAGAAAACGAAAGTAGACTTTACTTGTTTATTTCTAAGATAACCACCCATCTTAGTGGGAATAACAGCATCCGAGTGGAGACTATTCCTGGTAACACCAAGGTAGCATGAAAAGGCATCCCTTGTTTCAGGGATCTATGCTTAACAGTTGGAGGTTACATGCAAGGATCAATTCCAAAACCTCCCATTAAGTGTCACATACCCTAGATTCATGGCATGCACGTCATAACCTCGATGTTATAAAAAATCATCAACCGAACATTGCAGAGCTCATTCCTCACATCAACCTTGTAGTTCTGACATCCCAGATCACATCTATGAGTAGTCAGCACATTCAGCTCAGTTATTTTGGGGTAAGCCCGCTTCCCATGCCTTGTGCTGCATTTTTGTCGCTTTTTGTTTTTTCACTTGTGGGAGTATTATTTGCTTGATTTCTTTGAATGCTTGTTGTCATTTACATATATACTAGCTTGTCCTAGCTATGTTTCAGTTTTCGTTGCTATCTCACTACTGTCGCATGCATGAAACTGTTTTGCATGGACGTTCTCTCAACTAGTGAACTACCTCACCCACATGCATGCCGATCTGTTTGCTGAATCTGTCATTCATGTTTTGCATGCACTGTCAATCACTTCTGCTATGACTTAGTGTCACCATGCATTTACTATCTTAATTGCTTTCAGTTTCCCGTCGGCGGGTCGGGCCAACCTTGGCCTAGACTCTGCCTTCACCAAGGCTGTATTGCACAATCTGGGGAAGGAAGGCTCACCTTCCTCTCCAAATTTGAGCATTCCTGCCCAACACTACCCTCCAGGACTATTTTGTGCATTCCTTCCTAGCACTTCCCTCCAGGACTGTTTTGCACATTCTTGCCCAGCACTGCCCTCCAGGATTGTTTTGCACATTTTTGGAGGATAATGGCTGCTTGGTCCAGGAAATTGCACAAATCTGTCCCTAGGCCAGCAGTCCTTCTTAGCTGGAATTTTGCTTTGCGCAATCCCAGTAGTCAGCAGCCAAATTGGACTATGCATTGCACAGTTCTAGCAGTAAGCCAATCTCCTAACAACCCAGATTGTACCTTGTGTATTCTTGGCAATCAGTCTCTTGACCTCCCAACCAAAATCACGCAACCTTCATGATCATGCACCTAGGTATGTTGCAAGTCAGTTTTCATGTTCATTTTGGTTTGACTGATAGATTTGTTTGCATGAGTGTTTCCATGTCTCCAAGTATCCCAGGTGTTCATCTACCTCTCAACAGTACAGGTACAATGGTTTCCAGGAGAGAAGAGATGAAGACACCATTCATAGCGCACTTGGGGATGCAGTCGATCAAGTTTCCATGAACTTGCCTACCCATGAATACATCAAGTTGTTTGTAGACAAGGACATCAAGATATGACAACAACATCATCGCAACGAGCAACATCATGAACAACATCTAAAGACATCATACCGAATGCAACGAATGCAAGAGGAGGGTTGTTGACAACACGAAGGCAGAACAAGGTTGCAAGCTCAAGCAGGGCCATTGATGATGAAATCAACTTTGGAGACTTCGGCTATGAAGCGACAATGCGACATGAAGATCACATGAAGGTAGAAGATGGAACAAAGAAGGAGTTGCATGTGCTAAAGAAACAAATGAGGAAGAATATGAAGTTGCATAGATAGAAAAATGAGTTGCAACAGGAACAGGAACAATAGTGGGCGCAACATTCACTCACGGATGAAACCACGCCTGTACAAGTTAAGGATCCATCTCGACAACTGACACATAATTGACATGGTGAGCAGTGTTGTTGATCACATGCAAGGGATTCAACAACATGCATGTTGTTGAGTGCATGCATGCAATCCAACCCATTCAACACACTCACTAAGGTGAAGACAACAAGCAAGTCCAACTGAGGCTGAACATGTACTTTGGCAAGTTGATGCGCATGACCACCAACACACACTGGAAGAACAACATGGACACTATGCATCAGTTTGTTTCCGGTTCAATTGTACCCAAGAAGACCATGCACATGTTAGCAGATGAGTTGGATGAAGGGGCCGAACCAATGCACCAGTTGCAACAGAGGCAAGAGTTCGCTTCAACAAGATGTCACCATGAGGTGCATGCACACCATCACGGATGACCAACCTTGGCATAAACTCACCACCTTCACCATCAAAATCATGTCAAAGAGTTGGTCTCATCATAGCGGACCAAGTGTCAGTGATTTCTTGCAAGGCTTGCTCAAGCCATGTTATCTCACATGAGTACATGTGCATTGTAATGTTGAGTCCTTTCAAGTGTAAGTCAAGTGTCAATGGTTGAATGTAATAGTCATAGGGTAGGTGAAGAGTCATGTGGGTAGTTGAACTGTCACAAAGGGGAATGTCAAGGGTCACCCCACCCTTTGCTATAAATAGTCCCTCATAACTCATTGTAAGGGCTTTTGGTCAGCCAATCTTCTGATAAGACTATCTTGGATAAAGCTTGGACAATATTGTAACACGCCTTGGCTTCTCCAATGCATGAAGCTAGTACATCTCTTTGGAGGAGCAGCCAGATGTGGCTGTAACATTTCACTGATGGCGCTAGCAGGTTTACATCCATGTATTGTATGATTGGAACTTACACTTTATATATTAAGAGCCAACACATTTTCATGCATATATTGTTATTGTAGTTGGACTGCTCCAGTTGCCTTAATGATATATGTTGTTTAACTTATGTATTTGTGTGTGAACTGATTTAGATGCAATTATATGAATCTTGTTGCAAATGTGTTGTATACTCTGTTAGTGTTGCCACCATCTGTGTCGAATGCCAGACACTAGACAGACCTTTCACATGAACCTTGCTGTAACAACCGTTGCACTCATTTTAGAATGATCTGTGAGTGTTGTACTTGTTATGTTACCTTGTATGTTGTGACTACCACATCCGAGTGGATTGCTCTGCCGGAAGTTGTGTATGTCCTTTTGTGTCATGTGTTCCTAGCTGAGTTGGGACTGATCCCTTTCAACCTGGAACTCATCTTCACCCTTTTCTCCCCCTTTTGTGTCAGAACCTCTCATACATCTTCCTTGACTTATTGCAGTGATCACACCCTTGCTACTGATAGAGTTATCTTACTTGCCTTTGTGCGACATCACGGTCAAGGCGTTACCTTACGACCCACTACTGGGACTCCTACACCAAACGGTTTGAGGTCTAATTGGGACTTTTTACCGAGGAGATCCCCTTGACATGTTGGCGGGTCCAACACTGTCAACATTTACTCTATCTTGCATAGAGATCATAATTCACTTAGTGGGGTAGATTCCTTCTTGGCATATATACTTGATGTGAATTTTTCCCAATCCTCAGGTAGAGCATTGAGTACTACGGTTGTCATTTCTTTGTCATAATTGACTTCTCCTAACTCTTGAAGTTGATCCCTCATCTCAGAGATCTTCATGAAATATGGAGATATTCCTTCTTTGATATATTCATCTTATACAAATCATTTCGAAGAGATGTCAATTCTCTAGATGTGTTTATCGAGAATATCTCTATTAGCTTGTCATAGATTTCTTTTGATGTTTCAAGTTTGGAGACATAAGGAATGAGAGAGTTTTTGATGGATTCTATTAGAATCTTTTGAGATATTGTCTCATCCTTATTGTACTTGGCTAAGGCTTGAGTTTATTCCTTAGCAAGGATAGTGATATTCCCTTTGATGTGTTATAGAAGTTCATTCTCCTTGAGAAGTAAATCGGTCCTCTTCTTCCATGCAAGGAAGTTAGTGGTCCCAACCAATTTATTGCTTTCCTCGCAGAAAGACATTGAGGTATAATCAAAAGGGGAAATACACTTGATAAAGTTTGAGATGTAGTGGACTTTATTTCTACTTGAAGACTTGATGGCTTGCCTTTCATAGCTCTTGATGCTCTTCAAGTTTCTTTTTTCAAATAGACTTGATTGATGACTTGGCTTGTAGTGCTTTTCCTTTTTGAGGAAGGTGTTGCTTGATGTAGATCCCTTCTTGATTTGATCTTCTTGTAGGTGCCTTTATATAAAAGGCTTCTCATTTTTCTTTGTAGTCTTCTTGTAGTCCTTTCTTGTCCTTGATGATATTGAGACTTCTTGGATTGATGCTTCAACTTTTGTAGATGTCCTTCCTTGATGGGTGTTCTAAAGATCCCATTTTCTTGATGTGTCACTTAAGCTCCGATTCCATGTTTAAGAATCAAGGGAAGTTATGTATAATAGGATTTTGCTAAAATTGATAACAATTTGTGAAACACTTTTCCAATTTATCTTAGCTTGATCTTCTTCTTATTATTAGTGTGCGTGTTTACTTCATCAAACTGCTACCAAAACATAAGAAACAAGAACATAAGATATTAGCTCTCTACTAGGGCCAAAACCTCTCTCTCTTAGAGAGGAAAACCCTTTCATAAATTTCTATTATTTAAGCTTCTTATTGATCAATGCCAAACCCTAGACCCTTGATTATAAAATCCTCCAAGCACAAGTTAAGTCCTTCTTGCTTCCTACACTTTGTTCCCTGACACTTAGTCCTCCTTCCGTCATTTCGTTCTCCTTACATTTTTGGTAGTCCTTGTTGTACTTTCCTTAGAAGAGACACTTGTCCTTGGTCTCTAGTGAAGCCCTTCACTAATGATGATTTCTTCCTTCTTCTTGACCAACTGAGCTCCTTCTTGAATGTGTAGGTACAAACTTGATATGACAGTTCTGTAGCCCTAAATTCTCGCACATGTGGGAAGTTTAGTAGTGTATTTGGCTCCTTTATACTTCGTATGAGAGAGTCTCTTCTTCGATCTAGTGGGATGCCTTGTAGGCCTAAGTTTCAAGCCCAAACAAAGATGAATATATGACTATGATTTTTCTACTGATATAACCGCAGACTACCCTCCTTTTTCTCACACGTATGACTGTACTTTTCCCTAGAAACAGTCGCAAAACTTTGATTTTCTTCCTTCTTTCTTCACTATACTTGGAGACCCCTTAAACTTCATCCTTGTTAACTTCTCTTGAATTCTCTTGCTCACTAATTTTAGAGGTGAGTATTGGTCATAATGAGGGAGTGGAAAACCTCTATATATAGAGGATTGTCCCTCCTTTAGGCAAACTTGTTGACTGTAGGCTGAATTGGTGTTTCTTCATCATTTTTGATGCTAGGAGGATGTCGTCGCATGGAGAGGACTTGAATTTGTTTGGAGATATTTCCTTTGACTCTTATACAAGTTTATGCATAGTGTAACATGCCCGTCTTCAATAAATAAATTGACTCTTTGACTTTTTAGAAGCACTTAAATATGTTCTTGACCTACTACAATGAGAAAGAAACTCTTTGATAAATATAACAAAAATAATATTTCTTTTCTTGAATAAATACAAATATCAAAAGCACATTTATGAAGACCTAACCTAGTTATACTTTCTTCAACAAAAATACTATTTTGTGGAAGCTTGGAGAAATTGTCACAATAATTCCCACGATTGGTTTCAATTTTGAGAACGCAAAATACAAGAATATTAACTTTACTATTTAGGATGTTAGAGTTGTGACATGTTATGGAAATGTTATAATGAGGACAACATTTAATTGCTATGAAATGGAAACATTATAATGAGGACAACATAATTGTAGGTGTTACTCCCAAACGCTGACAGGTACTCCAAAGTTTGGAATGATACAATTGACGTGGAATGTTATGTCTTCCAAAACACTTAAATTGATTTTTCTTATATATTATATATTATGCACAAGAACTCATTTGTTAGCGTATGCATGGAAGGTAAGCATTCATTTGCAGGTAAGCATTGAGGCCAGATGCTAGTGAACATAAACAAACCTGGGTGCAGTGGTATAATGAGAATGCATTAAATAAATTATGAAAACTCAATTAGAGGTCTGATGGACAACATTACAAAGTGTTAAATTTACAGTGGTAGCATTAATATTATAGTGGTCTACATTTCATGGCAACATTAAAATATTTGTTACAATATTAATACCATGATAGTGTTAAAACAACAATACATCGACAATTCCAATACATATATTACAATGTAAATCTTATTTGTTTATACAATATTCTTGTGGGGATGATGATCTATGCACTAGGGAACAAACAACGTTATTCAAAGAGAGTTAACATAACATTGATATATGCAGCGTTATTCAAAGAGCGTTGATGTATCGATAACACAAAATTGATATCTTTCAATCTGAGAAATGGTTGTTGGAATAATATAGACGTACAACTATAGAGGAGTTATCCGAAAACACATAATTATAGATTATGTAACATTGCCTTCTCATAAGATCAAACTGTGACCAACACAAAGACTGTTCGTCTTCCTGTAAGGCACTAAATGCCGGGAAAAGTTGTGTATGGATCACAGGGGGAGACAACAACAGATTATGAACTAATTCCACATTAAAGAGTGAAATAATATTCCAGGCTAAACATGATATACCAATCAATGTGTTTATTTTAGCACATGAAAACATTATATAAGTGTTGCATGGAAGTTATATCAAAGGGACACAATAATTCCATTAAAAGGGCTATGAAAATTATATTGAAACGTTGTCATGAGATTTTATATATATATATATATATGCCATAATGAAGGTTTTATTACTGAATAGTGCAATGAAAGGGTATATCAAATGGTTGTGATGATATTGTAATAAAGGCTACGAAAGAGTATAATGAAAGGGATATGAAAGACTATCCCCAATGCAAGGAAATTTATGAAGGAACGCTCAGTGAAAAACTGATTGGTATTTTTCAGAGCATGTGCGTGATTCAAATAAATCGGTCATATGAACCTTGAAATGATATCTCAATCTTATCATAATAATAAATCTCTAAATTGTCAAGATTTACATCACTTTCCTTTCGGTGCTCCAAATCCTGGCCACAATTGTCAATTATAATATGGATCTATATCAAGGAGATGAATTAGGGTTTTAAGCCCTAGATCCCACACAAATTTCTTATAATTGGGTGATAATTGAGTTGTACAGGACACTGCATATTATTGACATATGGTATATGGATTTATTGATGTGACGGTGATTGGTGTATCCCATTATTATTATTCATTTATATCAATTTCTTTGGTTACATTGGCCAACGTTATAATATTATTGATAACATTTCGGTTCATTTATATTAACGCAACAAGTAAGACAATGTTATATTTGGTAATATTTTTTTATGAAATTCAGAGACCTTTAAATCTATTTCCATAAAATCTGGGATGTCTATATTCCTCGAGGAGTGGTTGCATCTCCTGGACATGAACCAAAGACCTTCAGTGTGTGTAGCTTGTTGAAAAATATATTGTTGGTGGGCATTGGTCGTTATAATTTTATTATATGGAGGTGGTAGCTTTTATTACAACAATATATTGTTATCATATATATCATTGAAAAATTTATGCAACCCTATATAATATTGTATGAATAGTGTTAGCTCCATATAATATTGGTATTGATAGAGAAAGACACTGAATATAGAGAAAGACGCTGAAAATTACTGCCACAATTGAGATATCAATACCCAAAAATTTAAAGAACTTTGTTACTCCATGTTATCGAGCTATGCAGTTGTTGAGCTATTGAGGTCTTCATATGTCTTTATCGAGCTATGCAGTTATGTTCTCTGCTATAATGCCCTCCTCCTCCATGTTTGTGTTTCTTTTTGCCATTGTCTCCTCCAAGTCTAACACACAACACAATGTAATCATATAATAATTAAAAATTTCGACAAAGTGGTATCATATTAACACAATGGAAATAGTCTTTAGATTGTTGGTGCTATCAAAGAGGTGAAACACATTTTAAAATGGACCCTTCCCAAAGACAGACAACAAGGTCCTACTACACAAGTTGGATAGTGTCACATTTTGATGAAGTGATTGAAATTTCTAAGTTTTGAAACATGGAAAAGGTGCATGTAGGTGATAAGTAGGCTCCTCAATCAGTTTGAAGTAGAAAAATCGATGACAAGTTCTGAATCTTCTACGCATCTGCTGCGCAAGTTGAAGTCAACTATCTTGGTGGTCTGCACGCATTGGAAATAGTTCACATGATTTAAATGGAGAAACGTTGGTATTTTTAATGGAGCAACTATTGAAAGGAATGGTTTTGGTATTTTGATAGAGTATCATTGACAATAATACATTAATCTTTGGCACATATGAAGAAACATTGCTAGAATTTAATGATAAATGGACAAGCATTTAAGGTTTTGTATTATAAGGGAATGCACTATATTATTTGTAGTAAATTGGCTACATCCATTAAAACTATCTAAGTTGTGATAATGCTTATTGATATTCATGCAAGGAGTGATTTCATTAATAAATGAATGTATTGAAAGGAATAATGGAGTATGGTGAAAAATTTCTCAACGACAACTTAAAATATGGTGATGCTATGTTATGTGATGTTATATTATAACATGTGTTACATTTCATGATATGAGTATGGAAGTAGTAGGTTGCACTAGCAATGGCAGGAGATCTAGATGAGACAATTCATGATAGTGTTTTTAACAACTGCATTGAATTGGTGAGTAGGTGGAGATGCAGGGTAAGTGCATTGAAGGAGTAAGTTCAAAGATAAGACTTGAGTTGATTTCTTATGTCAATTAACAACCAATTGCATTGGTTGTGTATGTTCATTTTTCAGGTGTGGCGCAGTGGTCCACACCTCTTTCTACATGTGAGTAACTCCTCCAACACTGAGTTTTCGAACTCCATAAAGCTTATCCATGGTCAAATACACAATTTATACAAGTATGTGTTGCATTATTCTAGAGAGATTCTTATACGGTAAAAAGAAAATTTAGCTCGTGAAATTGAAGATTAAATTAGTGCAATGTCACAAGGTAATTATCGAATTAGTAAATTGGCTTATGATGAATCAAACCAAATCTTTGTCATATCATATGTTTCTCAACCATGGAAAAATAGTATTCAAATAACTATTATTGCAATTGATTGCATATTGGGGTATCCTATTATTTCTAATATTGATTTTGTGAGCATGGAGTGCTGGTGCTATGATCATTGCGCCCATATTTTATCAAATATATTCATATCTTATATGCGTTCATGTGCTCATACAAACATATCTTCAGATGCATTTATATCTAATAGTCTATGTGATTATGTTATCTCATAACAATGTGCAATGCACTTCTTATTTGGAGAGTATTATTTTTCACTTATTGTCTATATAAATACAATTGTAATGCCTTACAAAGTGTTCTCCCAACATTATTCTCTGTAATGTGTTCATCCCATGGTGATTGGAGGACTACAAGACATCTTTAACCCCCTTTCCATTGATGTTAAAGGGGGAGGTAAGCAGATGTTAGGATCAACAAAGATAAATATTTCCCAGTGTGTTTCCATCAATGCCAAAGGGGGAGATTGATGGAATTATTTTCATTGATGACAAAGGAGAAACAGGAGAAACAAAAAGGAGAATAAGGAAAAAGAGTAGCAAGGCAAAGGAGAAACAAAGGAAAGGGAGAGCAACTAGAAAAAGGAGAAAAGGAGCAGCAAAGGAAAAGGAGAGCAGTAAGGAAAACAAGCAAAAGAACAATAAAAGGCACGTTTGATATGCAATAATAAAGGAAAGGATGATGGAAAATGATTCAGGAGGTATGTTCTTGCAGAGATGCAAGGCAAGATAAAAACATGATCATTGTTTTGATGCAAGGCAAAGGAAAGACTCCATAACAACAAAGGAAAGATTCCATGACAACAAAACAAGACGAGACTCAAGGAGGTTGAGGCAATGGCATGAAGAAAAGATGAATTTGATCATATAGATGGCTTTGGAGAGTGAATGTCACATACATATGCTTGCATTATTTTCATATGTTGTGTTCATATTGTTTACATTGGATAATTCTTGCATGTGTTGTGGTGGTATAATGTTGTTTTTGGAACTATGCTTATATTGATGCACCTAATCATTATAGATGGTTGAAATAATATTTTGTGGAGAACTTATTTATTTTATAATATTCAAAATATGAAGAGTTTGGAAATGAATGCATAAAGGAAAAGAGTCAAGTCTGTTCACTTCAAATTCTTATGTGGCATTCAAACAACCAAAAATTATCTTTATAAAATATGTTGTTTTTGGAAGCAAAAGTGAGGTTAGAGAGTTGGATAATGTGTGAGAGATGATTGAGGTGTTATGCATTAGTTACCTGGCACAAACGAATCCTATGTGAAGTAGATTTGAAGGGAAGAAGAGGCATAAATGAAGATGGAGATGTAGAATTTATGACTAGGTAAACCAACACATTGTTGTTTCTTGTTTGCATTAGGGGATTTTTGCCTCCTTTCAAGTAGTGGTTTGATAAATATCATGTTGGAGCCTCTTGTGGGTCGTAGGATACATAAAACATATGGGACTTGGAGCTTCCTTGCATGTTGTAGCTTGCAGTAATTTTAGGTAGCAGTCTCTTGTAGGTTGGAGCCTACATAAAATTAGATGTTATAAGGAGTAGGAACTTGCCTTTGCATCACAACAGTAATAAAACTGTGGTTTTATCCCTTTATGGGTTTCCACATATATCTAGTCTCAATATGTGTTGATGTGATGTCTTGGTTTCTTATTACTTGTTGTTCACATATTCAATATGCTGATCATTATTTGTTAAGTTTCTCATGCAATGTTTCAGTTAATGAGATTAATGAAAATAATTATAATGTCCATGAATGTACTAAATTGATTCACCCCTCCCCCCCTTAGTTTAGTCAAGTTTTCATCAATAAGTAGAAAACCAATAGACTTCTTCTAAAAACTTGGATTTTCCCTTTCTCAATTCCACATGGGTAGTAGACCTCTCTCTCTTTTCAATATTTCCACTCATTTTCATAAAACTTTCACCTCCTCTTGTTAACGTCTTGAATAAGACTTATTCCATGAAAATATTATTTGTCTAAGTGATAATGTTATATTCATGAACCACCATTTGTCCCGAGTTACAAGCTCACTTGTTGGTAATGTCATTCTTCAAATTATCATTCCAAAGGTTTCTACTTGTGCAAAAGTTAGATTGATCATTACTACCCTTCCTCTCCGATGAAAAAATATCATCAATATTTTACTTGAATGAAAAGGTGAAACCAATGAAACCTTGAGAATGGTCATGGATTAGAGTTGGGTTTATAATTTTCAGAATTTTTTATTATCTTCTTTTAGCACTATTGAGTTTGAAGAGGCACAAAAGTTAACAAAATCTTAATCAATATTCATTACCTCATTCAGAGGATCTTAGGGGTCTTCTACTTGATATTTTCTAATTTCCTATAAAGAGTAAAAGAGTTTCCTTTAAAAGTTGGTAGGACTGCATAAGAAAAATGCATTTGAAGGCTACTTCGCAAGGTTGTATCCCACTTTGTAGACAATAAAATACCCTAATAATCATGCACATCTATGACCACAACATCCGTTAAAATGGATATATAATTAGTGTATATATAGGAGAAAAAGTGTATAATTATAATAAAATGGGACCATGAGGGGTTATAGCATATATAACAATATAATAATAGAAATATAATCACTCAATACCTAGGGTTTAATAAGGGGTTTTTGGTTAACATGGGGCTTATATAGGGCTTAACATGTCCCTCCCTTTAAAGTAAGGGTTGTCCTCAACACTTGACTATCTGCGGGTACTCAATAATTGCTATATTTTTCAGATACTTGGTCCTTGTTTCCAAAATTGTTTCTAGTTATGGTATTATCTTTCCTTCTTCATTTATCTCCAGTAAAAGAGTTTGGACTAGGACCTTATCGTTGATTACCTTCTTTAAGAAATAAACATGGAATACTTGACGTACACATGAAGATGGAGGCCATTCCAATTCGCAGGCCATACTTCCAATCCTATGCAACACCTTATAGGGGCCATAATTCCTTGGAGCTAATTTATTGTGCCTCTTTTGTTGCTTGGGGGACATCTGGTTATATGTTTGTAGTCTCATAACTACCCAATCTCCTACTTGAAATTACCTTACATTCGATGCTGATATGCTTGTTGCTTCATTGCATTTTTTTCCATAAGAAAGTTGTCCTTCAATAATTTTAGAACCTATTTTTGGTGCTGGATGTAGTCCTCTACTTCTTGATCATTTATAGTCCCTTTCAAGGGTGATGTGATGGATGGAGGATGATGTCCATAAAGTTCCATAAATAGTGACATTTTTGATGAAGTATGGAAGGATGTGTTGTACCACTAGTCCTCCAAGGGAAACCATTTTACCCATTGTGTTTGTTTATCAGATGCAAAGTAACATATTTATTATCCTAAAAATTTAGTCATAATTTCAATTTTCCCACTCGATCGAGGATGATAATATGAGTTATGATCCAATTGAGTACCCAAAAAAGAAAATAACTTAGTCCAGAAATTTACACTGAAAACTAGATCTTTGTGGCTTACAATAATATTTGGTATTCCATGTAGCTTTTGGATTGATTCCATGAATGCTTCTGCAACAATACATGCTTTAAAGGATAAGAAAAAGAGTAAAAGTGGGAATAATTTTTCATTTGATATACCACTACCATAATGACACTCTTTCCTTCATATTTGGATAAACCTATAATAAAATCTTGATCCGAATTTAAACAAGAACACAAAAAATTACATATATAACCATAAATACAAAGATTCAACATAAATAACACTTCATTTCATTAATATCAAATACTGAAATATGCTTACAAATATAATGGAAATAAGACTATCTCAGGCGATGATATCTTATCTCTGAGAAGAGATGTGGTGGCTACATGTCTCTGAACAGTGTTACAATGAGGATCGAGGGAGTATTTATCATTGAGAAGCAATGAAAAACCCCAAACATCAAAAAACCTAACCCTAGGATATGAAACACAAAACTATGGGACTCGTTGGGGTAAATTGGTACATCAACTTTTCGGGGTTGTAACTTTGGCATACTATCTTTGTTTGACGCATATGATACCTCCTTAGAAATATCTATCTGAGGAATACAATTGATGACAATGAAAAACAAGTGCAATCCTTATATATTTCGCTGGTTATTTTCCCAAAAACAGTCGTTTAGGGCTTCAAAACGACTCCGGAAGTTCAGGACCCAAAAAAATTCCAAAAATAGTAAACTGTGCTACAGTTAAGGAAACTAAAAAACTGAAAGAAACAGTGGTGGGGATCAATGTGGAATAGGTAGGTGGCTACCAATATCCACTTGGATCATTCCTCCCCTCTTAGGAAGCATTGGTTCCCATTGCATTGAGTTCCTCCATGAGATGAGGAAACACTTGTTGAAGTTGTTCCCTAGTGAGCCACTTGCCTTGGGTAAGGAGTTGGCCTACTTTGACAACTAGATATAGTTGGATCTTTTGTTGTCAAGTGTCATTGATATATGTGTCCATGATCCGATCAGTTGTGGCTTGCTCCATGTAGTCTGGATTTAACTCTGTAGGTGTGAGTTGTTTTGCAATGTCTAATGTGTCCAACAATGGAGGGAAGTACAATTGAAGGCGATCCACATTGAAAACTAGGTGCAGGCCAAGGAATGAAGGAATGCTGAGCTCAAATTCATTGTCTCCCAAAACCTTGGTGATGGTGTAAGGACCATATCAGAGTGGTCTGAGTTTCTGATAGGCTCCGGTAAGGCACTCATTCTGCAAATGCAACCAAACTTTGTCACCCACCTGAAACTTGTGTGGCATCTGATCTTGATCATGTCGCTGCTTGTACTTGGCATTTATTTTCTCCAAAATGTCATGGGCCTATTGGAGGATCTGATAAATGTGCTCAATGAAGTTGTTTGCGCTGTCAGCTTCAGACTGGACATGAGTCGAATCTGCCTGAGTATGGCCACATCAATGGGACATAATGGCTAGAATCCCAAGGCCACTTGAAGAGGGCTGTGGCTAGTTGAGCTATGGAGAGCCTTATTATAGATGTGATAGACATAGGGGAGGCTCTCATCCCATGTGTATGGATGCTTTGAGTTGTACATGCGCATAATGTGTACGATCATCCTGCTTATACCTTTGTTTGGCCATGAATTTGGGGATAGAAAGCTGTGGACTAGTGAGCTTGGTGTCCAACATCGATCAAAGATTGGACCAAAATGTACTGAGGAACTTTCTGTCCCAATGTGAGATGATAGATTGTGGGATCCCAAAGTGTACCCAAACTCATTTAAAGAAGAGTTTAGTAGTGGCTTCTGCTATGATATTCTTCTTGCAAGCTGTCATAATGGACATCTTTGAGAATTTATTGATGACCACAAAAACACAATCATTGCCATGCTTAGTAGAAGGAAGGTCCGACATGTAATCCATGGAGATGGATTCCCAAGGTCAACCAGGGGTAGGTAGTAGAGTATAGAGGCCTTCCTTCTTGATGGTTGGTTTGGCAATGGCACAGGTAGTGAAGGATCTGATGTACTTCCCGACATCCTATTGAAGATTCGGCCAGTAGAAATACTTCTATAGTACTGCCACTATTTTCTTGACCCTGAAATACCCAGCGACCCAACTGTAGTGCGCTTCCCAAATCATCTTTGCATGCTTGCTTGAAGGGACAAAAAGGTGTCCTAGGTGGCATAACAGTGCATCCCGAAGGTAAAAATCTGGAACTTGCTGACCCTCCAAGGGCATCTGGTATGTGTGGCTGAATTTTGGGTCGCTTTTGTAGAGAAGTGGCCAATCGGATGTCTCATGCCCACAAGAGTTGAGCATGGTGGTCAACGCTATGATCGGTGGTCGGCTGAGGTAGTATACAACATTATTGGTGTTGCCTTTCTTGTGTTTGATATTCAAATGGAACTGTTGGAGGTATGTGGACCACTTCTAATGGCAGTAATTTTGCAACTACCCTTGCATTTATATGAACTACAGGGGCCAGTGGTCTGTGTGGATGATCATTTCCTTCCTCAAAATGTAATACTTCCATTGTTGGTAGGCCTCAACAATGGAATACATCTCTTTGTCAATAGTGGGATACTTTCGGACTATGTCTGAAAGTGTCTCACTGTGATATGCCACTCAACGCCCTTGTTGAGTAAGGACTACCTTGATAACATAGTCAGAGGCATATATCTTGATCTCAAATGGTTGTTTCAAGTCTGGTAATGTGAGCACTGGTGCAGAGCAAAGGAGATGTTTCAACTCTACAAATGCCTTCTATTGAGATTTAGACTAAAATAATTTTGCTTTTGCTCCTCCCTTGGTGACTTGAGTCAAGGGCCAAGTGATATGAGAGAACCCCAATACAAACCTGTGATAGAAATTGACAAGACCCAGAAAGATGCGAAGCTCTGTCAAAGTGGTTGGGGTTGGCTAATCCCAAATAACTTGGATCTTGGATGGATCCACATGCACTCCTTTTTCATTAATAATGTATCCCAAATACTGCACCTCAGTCATGCCAAAAGTGCATTTATCGAAATTGGCACACAACTTGTGTTTTGCAGTGTTTGGAGAACCTGTCAGATGTGGTGGAGGTGCTCTTCCTAACTCTGGATAAAGGTCAAGATATCATCCAAGTATACCACTACAAATGAGTTGGTGAATGGATGCAAGATGTCATCCATCAGCCTCATGAAGGTTGCTAGAGAATTCGTTAAACCAAAAGGCATAAACAACCATTCGAAAATGCCCTCCTTGTATTTGAAGGCAGTCTTCTACACATCATAGGGTTTGATTGGTACCTAGTGATATACAAACTTCAAGTCAATCTTGCTAAAATATTTGGCCCTCTTGCATTGGCCCAAAAGGTCATCAATCCACGGGATCAAGTACTTATTCCAGATAGTGATCTTGTTCAATGCCCAATAGTCAATACATGACCTTCAAGTCCCATCCTTCTTCTGTACCAACATGATCGGGCTCCCACAGGGAGATGAAATGAACCAGATGTGACCTTTTTGGAGTAGCTCCTAAATCTGCCTCTTGATTTCGTCATTCTCCAGAACAAAGCACCAATAGATTGGTCCATTGGACAATGATGCACCTAGGGTCAGATAAATGGAGTGCTTGACCTGATAGTATAGAGGCACCCCTATGGGGGAGGTGAAGATGTCCTCATACTCCTCCACAACCTTGTCCATTTGTTGTTGTCGTGCGGAGGGGCCCTATTTGGAGGTTGTGGTCACTATCTTCTTCTTTCCCTGAGGGCGTATCATCAAGAAAACAAATTTCCCGGTTTTTGAAATTAGCTTACTATATTGTTTTGTAGTAACCAAAGAGAGGGCAGTAGGCGGTGCTACCTCTAATATCCTATACAAATTATTTCCCAAGGTAACAATAACAACACAAGGCCTTGACTCATACACGACATGTCGCTTCCAAAAGTATGATTGGCCTAATAATACATCAAAAATAGCAATAGGAGCAACATCAAATAATACCTCATTTGTGAAGGGCTTGATGTTATATGAAAGGCAACACTACTGGCTGACGCGAATATCTCGTCCTTGGTGAAGCCACCCAATGGTGTACGGTTGTGGATGTGCCATGGTCGGTAAGCCCAACCACATCACAAACTTTGTTGAAATGAGGTTCTTTTGGCTCCCATTGTCGACAATGAACTGTAGTGAGGAACCCTTTACCCACATCTAGGAGTGGAAGAGGTGCTCCTCCTCTGCTGGATCTTTGGTTTCCTCCTTCTGGATCTCCATGGTGGCAATGGTGGTGTTGGGATCTGCATTGATAATATGGTTCCCTTTGCCATTCCCCTTGTCGGGTTTTGACTCAGAGTCATAATGTGCATCTGATTCAGAAGCCTTTAGCTCAACCACTAGTGACTTCTTGGCCTAACACTCACTTGTGTTGTGAGTGGAGCTCTTATGGAACTCACACCATTTTCCCGTGTCCTTCTTGGGGTTCGCGGTGTTGTTCTTTGCTTGCGGCTTTAGTAGGTTGTCCTAGGATATTCTACCTTGGATTTTCCCTTTGTTCTATGGTTTGGAGGCACCTTTCCCTTGCTTCGGATTCACAGATCTAGGGTCTTGCTTTTTCTATTTAAGCTTCTTCTTGATCTTGATAGCATATTGGTATGCCATGCCAAGCTAGGAGATGTCTAGGAACTCCATCTCATCTTGGATGTTCATGTGTAGGAAGCCGCAGTACTTGAGTACCAAATGTTTCTTAGGATCCTTGATACCCAACTTCATGCGAAGGGTATGAAAAACATTGGTAAACTCTGGGATGTCTTAGTCCTTTCCCTGCCACAACGTGGTCCACTTTATGTCTTTATCCTCATAGCTCCCGGCAGGGTAGTACTACTCCTTACTGGTGTCCCATAATGAATTAAAAGTGGGTGTGGCTGAAAACAGTGAGGGTGTATCTTCATCCTTCTGCTCATAGTAGGTTTCCCACTAGTCCTTCACATGGGGAGGTAGCTTTGAGAAGAGAAAAAGTAATCTTTTCGAAGCTGGAAAAATCACGAATAGAAAAGATCCTTCTAGAAGATTTAACCATTTATCTATAGTGTCTACAT